>JAXIVJ010001807.1:10000-115000 GCA_036785665.1 Chirona hameri
ACTCTGGCAAATGGGCGACTCAACCGAGACGAGACGGCTCAAAACGATCGGGCCGCAGTCTGAGGCGCCACTACAGACTCAACCGAGACGAGACGGCTCAAAACGAGCGGCTGCAGCCGCCAGTCGCCCCTACAGACTCAACCGAGACGAGATGGCTCAAAACGAGCGGCCGCAGTCTGAGGCGCCTGAGTCTGAGGCAGTCTGAGGCGCCGTTACACTTTGGAGCGACAGCGGCGGCTCGCTTCCCAGTACAGCCAACAGAATGCAACGGCTCGATATCAGCTCCCAATCTGTTCACGTACGTAACCGGTGTATGTGTTAGGCACAGGCCCTAACAACTCGCTATCAAATCCCCGAAAACAAATATACAGACCTTGGGGTAAAAAGAAACACGGATCCAAGATATGACTTACCGACCAAGGCACATCTGTGAACGGCAGACCGCTTGGGACACTAATTTTCGGCAATAACTTGTGAAGGAACCAACTGCCAAATGGCATGAACGAATTTCTCGCAATGGATATTTCAGACCCTGCGCCAATTATTATTATTAAGGTCGGTTACTGTCAAACGAAAATTTAGGGCACTTGCCATTCACTCGTAATGTTAAAACTCGCGCAGGAAATTCAATCGGTGCGGTAGAGGACATCGTGGAAGGGTGGAGCTATGTTCTGACGTCAGCGCTTAGCTCCGCCCTGGCTGACTTTTAACCGGCGCTGTCCGACCCACTGGCGGATCCAGCCACTCCGTTTGGGGGAGGCCAAAGATTCTGGCACTGACCGATCTAAGGTTCGAGTTTGGAGGGATAAAATTGCGAATTTCGCACCGTTCCATCAACGAAAAATTGTTGACCGGGGGGGGGGGAGGGGGTTGCGTTGGTTCGTCAGCGCAAAAAGTCGTTGACCGGGGGTGGGGGCGGGGGTCCTCAGCGCGAGCGAAAGAGTCGTTACGCGGGGTGGGGGCATACTTGTATTTGTATTGAATATCCCTCCATGTTCCTGTGGGATGGAAGATCTAGGGTTCGAGTTTGTGGAGGCGATCATTTGCGTTTCAAAGTTGTTAACCCGAGAGTTACTGGGGTATATTTCATAACGCGATTTACTGGGGGGGGGGGGGCTATTTTTTCCTCCTCTCGTATCTCTGGAACTACTGGACCGATTGTAAAAACTAAAACGACATTCGATAGCCCTGGGAAATTTATCGAGGGAAACATAATATTGTTGACCTCGGGGTCACTGATGACTTCACAGGTTAGGTCAAGTACAAAATGTTTGACCGTGTCAAAAGGTCTCGATGGATGGAATTATCGCGCAAAATTGCGATATTGAACGCATAAGCAGTCGATACATCGGTATGATTCGTGTCTCTCACACTTCTAAGTACTATAATAAGCTGTTATGACCTTGGGTCAGGTCAAGGTCATCCGATGTCACGAGGTCAAACTGCAGATTACGGTCATTAGGCGTTGTAACACATTTTTTTTTCGTCTAGAACGCGCAAAATGACCTTAGAACATTGTTTGTTCCATATAAATAGAATTAAAAAGCAAAAACGGAAATTCATTTTCTATGCATAGTAATGCTGTGAGAGGTGGCCGACTTTTCATTTAAAGGTCATAAGTCAGTCATTTTTAAAGATATCCACTTCAAATTTGGTACACATATTCACCGAATACGTCTCGATTTGTTGTTGAAAATTTGGTCAAAACAAAAACAAATGTATTTGGATTTCTCAAAATTTTGAATAAAAAAACTCACAAATCCTAGATGGCAGTTTGATAGCCCGGTCTCACCGGAACCGCCAGTTTCGCCAGTATACCCGGCCACTCGCCGTCTTGACGAGGTAGGTACGGCGTTGACTGATGCCCACGATGATTCCGGTCCTGTCCCAGCGACCGGTGGCGGTGTCCTGGAGATCGACGCGGTCGACGATCTGCAGCTGAGAGAGCAGGCGCGCTGACGCATCGTGGTAGCGCGCCACCTGCCCCCGAGTCGCGGTGGTCTTGGCCTCGCACTCTGCTGTTGCGCGTTGCCACTCGGGCGCGAATGCCCGGTGGAATGTTGGCACACCACCGAATCGGGTGCCCGAACAGAATCTGGGCTAGAGCCCTCCCATCGCTCTCTGCGTGTTCCGGAGCTCAAGAAGTCCCTCGCTCAGCTGCTCATCGTCCAGCCGGCCTCGGTAAGACGCGGTCAGAATCAGCTTCTTCACCGCTTTGACGGCGGCCTCCGCGTGGCCGTTGGACCGAGGATACCGCGGTGACGATACCTCGTGCTGTACCTCCCAATGGCTCAGAAACCGGCGCAGGGTGCCCGACGTAAACTGCGGGCCACTGTCGGTTCTGATGACGACTGGGACGCCCGTCTGGGAAAACAGCATCTGCAGCTCTTTAGTGAAGTGCTCGGCCGATGCAGTCCGAGGGCAGACAGTGATGTACGACCAGCCGGAGAGTCGGTCCGCGTACACGAGGTACGTCTGACCGGCGACGTGGAAATAATCTGCCGAGACAGACTCGAACACGCGGCTCGGCCGTTAGTCCTCACGCCACAGCGACTCGTTAGCGTGACTTGGCACCAGCTGCCAGCGCGGGCATGATGAGACCACGTTGGTGGCATCACGGTCGATGCCCGGCCAGTATACGCAGAGGCGAGTGCGGCGCTTCGTCCTATCGATGTCCTGGTGCGACTTGTGCAGGCGGGTGACGACGTCTCGGCGGAGGCTGAACGGGATCACCAGCCGAGGGCCGTATACGATGAGGCCGTTGTCCAGGGTCATCAGGTTGCGCACGCCCCAGTACGGACGGACAGCTGGCTGCACCTCGTGCCGGTGCTTCAAAAACCCGTGCAGGATAGCCTCTTACAGAGCTTCGTATTCAGGATCGCGGACGGCGGCGGCTCGGACCCTCTCCAGACTGGGATCCACGAGCGGCGCCAGACGCACGCCAACCTCTGCTTCCCGCTCCAAATGCTGAGCTGCGACGATGGCAGCGTGGAGCGGGTCCTCAGCGTCCTCCGCCGCCAGGTCGTAGGCAGTCGGGTCGGTGGTCGGAGTGCGTGACAGCGCATCCGGTATCTGGTGGTCGGATCTTTTGTGCCAGCTGGCGGTGAAGCAGTACGGCGTCAGTTTTTCGCGCATCCGCTGCAGCCGAGGGTTTTCGATTTAACTCAGCTGCTTCTCGTTCAGGATCGGCACCAGTGGACGGTGGTCGACGACCAGGGTGAAGTACGGCAGGCCGGTGAGGTAGTTAGGCACTTCCGGCATGCCCACAGGCAGGCTGCCAGCTCGATTTCCACTACCGCGTACCAAGACTCAGTGTCGGTTAGAAATCGCGAGCCACACTGCACCAGCCGCCAGGTGTCGCCGTGTCGTTGGAGTAGTGCGAAGCCGAGGCCTCGCGTTCGGGCGACGTCCGTGTGCAGCATCGTCGGCAGACTTGGGTCGAAGAACGCCATGACTGGAGGAGCACCCAGTACCGCCTTGACCCACATGAAGGCCGCCTCGTGCTGCGCTGTCCAGCACCAGATGTGACGCACTTTCAGAAGGTCTCGGAGCGGCTGAGCGGCGTGGGCGAGCTCAGACGACAGACCGCCGAGCTGGTTAGTCAGTCCCATGAACGACCGCAGTTCGGTGACGTTCTCAGGTTTCGGGAAGTTGCGATGGCTTTCAGCTTCTCCCCGTCGGAAGTGTAGCCGTCAGACGTGATGCGGTAGCCACAGTAGTTGACCTCGTGCCTGGCGAAGACGAACTTCTTCGGGTTCAGCGTGATGCCGCGCTCCTCACACCGTTGTACAACGGCGATGACGTGCGCCAGGTGCTCCCGGTAGGTGGCATCGTGCGCCAACAAGTCGTCCACGACTTTGACGGTGTTGGGCATGTCGTCGAGGGCCTGATCATCGCGGCGATTGTACTCGTCACCTGCAGACACACAACCCTGTGGCGCCCTCAGGAACTTCATGCGTCCCCAGGGTGTGATGAAACATGTCAGGTCTCGACAGTGCTCGGCGAGTGGGGCCTGAAAATAGCCCGTGGCGGCGTCAAATGTCGTCATCCGGCGACTGCCGGCATGGATGTCCGTCACGGCGTCGTGTGGTGGTCACACCGGGTAGGTAGGCCGCTTCATGAAGCGATTCAGGCCGAGTCAGGTTGACGCACAGTCGAACTCCAGATGGCCGCATAGCAACGGCGACCATCGAATGACACCACTCTGTGTAGTAGTCGACCGGTGCGATGACGCCTCGAGCCTGCAGTTCATCGAGCTGGGCCTTGATGTCCGCCCTCCAGGCGTACGGGATCGGACGCGCGGAGGTGACGGCTTTTGGAGTCGCGTCCTCGCGCAGCTCAATCACCATCAGTTCACCGTCCAACTCGCGCAGTGGGCCTTCAGTACTGAAGACGCGCGGGTACTGGGCCACGATCGCAATTGCGTGAGCTGCTACGGTCTCTTCAGACGGGTCCGCGTCGCTGGACCATGTAGGCAGGCCTCCGGCTGGTGGCACGTCTCCGTGTCCGCCGGTCTGAGCCGGCTGCGCCGCTGCACTCCGGGCGCAGCCGCTACCCGTGAGTGGCGCTGCTGTCGCGGCTGTGTCAGCGGCTGCCGCTAGGGGCGCTGTAGTCGCTGGTATAGATGTCGCCACCGTCTGAACTTTCTCTGCCGGAGGCGTGGTGTACTTGATCTGCGCTGGGAAGTCGGATGGCAGTATCCCCAAGGCGACTGAGTTGAACCAGCTGATCAGCATGCCCGTCAGCTATCTGATGACGTAGATGGTGACGTCGACAGAGCGACTGTCCAGTTGCAGCGTTGCACTGAAAGCTCCGAGGCAGTCGAGTGGGCGGTGTCCCACGGCGGTGAAGTTCGTCTGTAGGTCTTCCTTCAGCCGAGAAATGTCGATGCCGATGGACTGAGCGACGTCACTGCCCATGACTGTCGCCTCAGCTCCGGAATCTGGCGTGCATTTCAGCGTGCTGTTCCCGGCCTGATGACACAGCTGGACCTTGATCGTAGGCGTTGGACGGGTGCAGACGCCACTGATCCGTGCTGTGCTGACCGTCCTCTCTGCGCTGCAGATCCACGGTCAGGGTTCTGGGGCGGTGCAGCGGCAGAAGCTGGTCCCGTGCGGGCGGCCTGACGACACACCACCGCATAGTGTCCGACCTTGCCGCATGTGTGGCACGTGGCGCCAGCGGCGCGACACGTGGCGCCGTCAGAGTGCATGTTGTGTTCGCACCGCTGACACTGGCATGCGGGCTCGGTCGACTGTCCGGATGCGTCGCGCGATCGCGGGCCGCGCGATCTGCTGCGAGCTCTCCGGTAGGCCGAAAGTCGCGCTACAGACTGTCCCGCGGTGCCGCGGATGTCGGCACACGTGGCACGCGCGTTCTCAGACGCGCGGCAGATGTCGACAGCACGCTGAAGGGTGATGTCGGGCTCCACTAGCATCCGCCTCACTGCTTCTTCGTAACGCGCGCCGCACACCACTCAGTCGCGGAGCCGATTATACATGCACTGTTCGCAGAACGCGCAGAACGACGCAATCTCCTTCACGCCACACAAAAAGTCATCAAAGCACTCTTCCGTCTCCTGCGTACGCAAGTAAAAGTCACGACGGTCCACGAGTACGTTGTGCTGCTTCCGCAGATGCTTCTCCATGGCAGACACGATATTTGCCAGGGATGCGTCGTCGGCTACGTCCAGAGCGTATCTGATCCCATGGTGCCAGTCTTCGTCCAGGAAGCTGAGAAGTGCGGCGCTCTGGCCTGCGACGGGAAGCGTGGAGGCTCCGATGAGCATCATGTTCTCGTGCAGCTTCTCCTTCCATACGGCGAAGTCCCGCAGCGACGCCGAGGTGGTCAGGTACGGAGCTAAGGTCGTGGAGGATGGCATCCGACTGTAGAACGGGCGGCGGCTGCGGACTCTTGGTCTCCAGCGCCCAAACCCATCACGAATGGGTGGTAAAGTGTTCTGTTCTGATGGATAAGGTCGGGGACAAAATGTTCCTTCTCATGAGGTACTCGGGGGTCAAAATGCCAGCAAAAATCATTACTATGACATTTCTGTGAAAATTTACTCAGCGATCATGTCCTTAGAAATACTGATTGTCAAAACCACATCAGATGTATTATTTACTTAATCAACATATTCATCACGTCAGTATGTATGCACATTTACTTTTGTATTAGCAGTTGCGTTTCAGCTCTTGATTGCCAATAATATTAAATTAGATTAACCCTCGCCCTACAGGCCCCCCCCCCCCCCTGAGGTTTTCTTGAATAACTTTGTACATATGCGGTGCATCTTGCTGAAATGTTTGGTGGCTGAGTTTATAACAATTATACTTAGGCTGTATTTTTTTATTAGTATTGTAGTTTGGGAGAAAATCATGTTTTGATGACGTCATGTTGGTAAAAAAAGGAGAAATATTTGAAAAATGGTAGAAAACAGAATTTCATTGCAAATTGCAAACGTAATTCACCAAAGATACAAAATAGCATTGTCTTTAAAATGGTAATCTCGGATTTGCAAAATTTTGGGTTTATTTTTTGGGTTTATTAGGGTTTTTTTTGGGGGGGGTTATTTAAAAACAAACATATTGTTTTGGACAAATTCTCACAAAATCAAAATTTTCAAAGATATTAAAAAAACGGAATAAATGTGAGAGAATTGAGTATGGAGAATACCCATACCAAATGTCAAAGCAAAATCTTCTTTTTCGACTGAGTGATGGCTCTCTAATTGTAAGGAACTGATGACGTTATTTTTAAAAATATTTTGTTTGACTTTTTTTTGACAAGATACGAACAAATAATTACCTTTTTTGTATTTCTGAGCCAAAACTGGTCTAGGAATATGCCTTTTTATTTACATTTATAAATTTCTAATCTTTAGGTTTTCTGAAGAGCAAAATCGCTGTTCTGGACGTGGTAAACCCGAGGTAATTCACTTGACCTGGAAGGTCACCCGTTGACCTGAAACCTAAAAATCGCATACTGTTAGTGACAGGCAACATGCTGGTTCTTATCGCTTTGCTCTAAGTTGCTTGGCTTGGAAGTTAACAGGGGGCTCTGTCAGCCCCCCCCCCCCCCTCCCGTAGGGCGAAGGTGAAAAGCTCCCGTAGGGCGAGGGTTAAACAAAAAATCCGACGAGAAAAAAAATCCGGACGATAGATTCAACCAGTGGGTTCACTGAACCAAAAGTGCACTTGTGTTTTTAAGAATGACCTATAATAACATGATCCAGAAGGAATTGGGCCAATATCATTCGTATCCTCAGAATAGGAAGCATTTTAATATTTCCCCATTGACTTATAATGGGTTACAAGAGGTGGGGTCAAGTGATCTGGCCTAGTGACCTGACCTGAGATGATCCTTGGTCAATAATTTTACATTATGTGGGCAATTGATGTCTTAACCCGCGAGTTACTGGGGTATATTTCATAACGCGACTTACTGGGGGAGGGCTATCCCCCCCCCCCCTCGGATCTCCGGAACTCCTGGACTGATTGCGCAAATTCAAACGGCATTTGATAGCCCTGTGCAATGTATCGAGGGAAACATAATATTGTTGACCTCAGGGTCACCGATGACGTCACAGGTCAGGTCAAGTACAAAATGTTTGACCGTGTGAAAAGGTCTCGATGGATGGAATTGTCGCGCAAAACTGCGATATTAAACGCATAGGCAGTCGATAAATCGGTATGATTCGTGTGTCTGACACTTCTAAGTACTATTCTAAGCTGTTTATGACCTTGGATGAGGTCAAGGCCATCCGAGGTCACGAGGTCAAACTGAATATTACGGTTATTAGGCGTTGTAACAAATGTTTAATGGATTTGTTTTGCGTCTAGAACGCGAAAAATGACCTTAGAACATTGTTTGATCCATATAAATAGAAGTAAAAATCAAAAATGGAAATGCATTTTTTATGCATAGTAATGCTGCGGGAGGTGGTCCATTTTTGTCATTTAAAGGTGATAAGTCACTAATTTTTGAAGATATCGAATTCAAATTTGGTACTCATATTCACCGAACACATTTCAATAACATATAATCCGGCTCTTGAGAAATCCATTTTTGTTTTTGTGTAAAACGCAACAAAAATAGATTTCTCAAAATTTTGAATTAAAAAAGATCCCAAATCCCAGATTGCAGTTTCATAGACCGGTCTATTGGCAGTAATTTGATTTAAGACAATTTAAATTATCTCAAACATTGTATATTTGACAGCGTGTTCCGGAAACCATTATTTTGCAACAAAAACCGAAGAACATGACGTAACTCTGACGTCATTGCCGGTTGACCTATCACAACCTCATGTTTTTCCTTTGACCAACATGTGTAGAATTGATGTGAGAGAAGTTACTGCAAGATAAGTGACGATACTTGTGATGGTTTAGGAGTTATGACAAAATAACGGGAGGGGGGAAATAGCCCTTAGTAAGTCGCGAGTTAACAGCTGTGCCAAAAACGGCGGCGCTGCGTGCAGCTGTTTTGTGGCTATCCTCGAAAAACCTTAGGCGGCGTCTAAACGCCCCACTCCCCGGCACGGCATGGGAAATCCGGACAGTATATTCCCCGGGGGCGGGCCGGGGTGCTAGTGCATTTGCAATAGAGGTCCACTGTCAGGACAGTGGATTTCACTGAGCTGGTACCCCACCGCTTTAACTCGAAAACTAAGAGCTAGAAAGACGCAGAAAAAACGTTCAAAATCTCCTGACAAGCACATTCAAAGGTACTGTAGCGTGCAATCGGGATTTGCAACATTGCATCATTTCAAAAATTGAAGAAAAAAATCAATCAAAAATCTCCATTTTCTGTTAAAAAAAAATCTGGACCCGATCGGGCCGCTGATTGCAATGACGTTAAAATGAGCGCTCTAGGACTGTATTTGCAATATTTAGAGCATATTGTAACATTTTGCAACAATTTGCAACATTTTTAAAATGTGCATGCGGGTGTTTCTTGACCTCCCGGATCGATTTACGGCAGCGACGATCCGCTATTTCTTGTGGTTTTTCAGAATACCCGCGAATGTATATGAATTTAAAACGGTTGCAATTGCGCTGCCCGGCCTCGTACATAATATTTTTGATGAGGCTGTCCATTCGTCAGTCAACATATAGGCCTCTCACTGCTCGGATATATGGTATGTCAAGATGGTATGTGGAGTTCAGTAATTGGTGGATATTAGGACAGGGTCTCCCACGACAGAGCCTACCGGAGTATGTCCCGACAGATGATCCTTCGCGGCGTCCCTCCCCATATCGGTTCCCATGATCCGCCCCCCCAAAATCATCCTGGTCCCAACCCCAACAAATACAATCCCACCACTACCTCCCCGATCTTAACAGGTTCCTCACTTATAATTAATCGCTGAGCGTCAACTCTCCCACTGGTCCTTAACTTAATCGATTATTCTGGCATACAGTCATTGATTCTCGCTCCCATTTATCCTCCTTTCAAACACTAATCCAAATGCACGGGTTGACGCTCCGTTATCTCCCTCTTCCGTTTACTGCCCTCCAGTGGTGCTATTAATTACGGGTGAGAGACCTTGACCGGGTGGGATTTCCCGCTTTTTCCTCTAATCCTCCCGATAATTTCCTCCTTTGTCGTCCCGCCATGTGATGTAGTTTCGGCCGCCGCTCACCCCTCCATGGTCCGCGGCTCTTCTCTCTTACCCCAGAAGATCTCGTCTTACTGCGCCGCTTAATCGCTTCTTCTTAACCCGTTTCCACAACCTATTCAAATTCCGCGATCGCACTGCTCCGAGCTACTTGGCTAAGTTGCAGCTGCATTCGCTTGCTGACTTATTGCAATCACCTGGCCAGCGCGATGGACCTGTTCCGTCACGCGGCGGCCTTTACCCCTCGCCACGTCACCACCGATCCTAACCCTTCCGCACGTCATGGTGCCTTCCGCGGCATCATTCCCCGGTCGCCCGGTACGACCTGGGGAATTCCATGATGGACATAATGGAATTTTAAACCTACAAATTTTATCCTAGGGTCGGGAATACAAGTGTGGCCTATTGCGGCACAAACAACATAAGTTCTGGCAACCGGCATACCTCGAAATCCCTCCTCGATGGACTTAACTTCGCTCAGCTTACCCGCTCTCGGCCCTTCCTGGCCCCCCTAATCACCTCCTCTCGACCCGCACCACTGCCTAATAAAACTCCGAGGTTGCGCGGCTCAGAGATACTTGGCCCAAATTGCGGCCACTTGCGCGTGTCGTCTTATTGCAATCGCCTGGTTGAGCGCGATGGACTTATTCAGTCGCACGAAGGCAATCGCCCCTCACCGCGCCGCCACTGATCCTAACATCTCCGCACGTCGCGATCTCGTTCGAGTTACCGCCACCCTGTTGGCCGGCACCACCTGGGTTCCGCGATGGACCTAAAACCTATAATTTCGTCCGAAAGTAGGGAGAACAAGAGCTGCACGTTGCGATACAAAGCGGAGATGGTCTGATCGTTCGGCGTACATCACAGGTCCCCCTCGATGGACATAGATCTTCTCCTCATGGGCGGCATCCCCTCACCCACTCATCACCAGCTTCCCACATCTCAACCACCGATCTCAACTCCGACGGCACAATCCCTCGCCCAAACCACCTCACTCCGGTGGCACAATCCCTCGCCCAACGAACCTCAGCGGCACTGCATCGCCCGACTCACCCGCTTGATCGCCCTACTGGCCACCACAGAATATGGCGTCTTACAACGTTAGTTCCTGGTTAAGCGTCATAGCTCGGGAACGATTCCACTATCAAAACAACTTACTTTGTCCCTCCTGGGCGCCCGACCTTAATATCCCGCATACCTCCCTCGTTAGATGATTACCCAAACCTGTCAGCGAACCAACCGTTATCAGCAGAGTCAAAATACACACAGGGGCGTAGCACATACCAACCTCGTTTCCCGGCTAGGATTAAATCGTCCTCGTCGAAGCTTGTCATTTCCTGATTCTCCGATCTCTCTCGGATGTTCGACGTCAGCGGATTTCGACTTTGGAAATCACACGCCCACCTGCATGTATACGCGTGAGTATGTACGCATGTCAGTGTATGTTTGTATGCATGAACGGGTGTGCGTCATACGTCTTCATGAGTGCATAGACGTACATGTGCCCACCTGCGTGCATACGCATACCTGTTCGATGCGTGTGTGCGTGTGCGTGTGCGTGTGCGTGTGCGTGTGCGTGTGCGTGTGCGTGTGCGTGTGCGTGTGCGTGTGCGTGTGCGTGTGCGTGTGCGTGTGCGTGTGCGTGTGCGTGTGCGTGTGCGTGTGCGTGTGCGTGTGCGTGTGCGTGTGCGTGTGCGTGTGCGTGTGCGTGTGCGTGTGCGTGTGCGTGTGCGTGTGCGTGTGCGTGTGCGTGTGCGTGTGCGTGTGCGTGTGCGTGTGCGTGTGCGTGTGCGTGTGCGTGTATGTTCGTTGCTAGTGTTATCCCAGGTAAATAGTGTCACAAGTTAGTGCCATTGGCTGGTCCGTCATATCTATATCAATTTTCAACAATATAGATATGACGGACCAGCCAATGGCTGGTCCGTCATATCTATATTGTTTTTCAACAATTCCGCGTATAATTCCCTGTAACTGAAAACATCTATAACTTTATCTCTTCGAAACATACCTACAACTTCATCGTCCGTCTCACAGTCTTTATGCGCCCGAGCCGGCTCCCCTCCCCTCCGTCCGCCGCGCTATACCAGCTGGTGTCAATTAGCCGCTGGGCCTTTCGCCGCCGCCTTCGCCGCCGCCGTGAGCGGGTCATTCCCTACGTGCCTGGCCTCGGCGGGCCGGGTACGGAGACTCGTCATATCACAGCGGCCATTGCTGGGATGTCAACGTTCTGACATACTTAAATAACACGATACTTCTCTGCGAGGCCGGTGCCAATAGATCACCGTGAGTAATTTATTTAAGTGCAAGATAATGGGATACAATGGTATATATCCTTACAAAAGTTCAGTTGCGGTTAATTTTATGATTGTAATGCTTGTATAGGTTTTTAGCACGGCTTACTATTATATACAGTAAATTTTGAACCTGCCGATAGCTTGCTAGTAGCTACTCTCAAATCAAACGTGTCCACTGACAATGAGCTTGCCAATCGGTCCGTATACATTCAACGAAAATAATAAAAAACAAGATTTACATAAACCTTGACTTAATTTGCAGTGCATACGGATGAATATTTATGAGCTCAGAGGAGGCATTCGGTTGACCAGATTTCCACCAAAGAAATAAGGAGCGATCTGCATATCTTACGCTGGGGATGCTCTTTCGTAATTTGAAACATGTAAACTGAAAGGCATTTCGCACACAGTATTGTATGGTCGTCAAATAAAAAGTTTTCAAATAATATTTATCCAATGTCTTATATAACCACAGCGTTAAGAAGACCAATAATGATACGTCCTTGGCGCGAGAGTTTGCTGAGCATTCCTATCCATTCATAGCTACCCAAGGCTCGTCTCTTATTGAAAATGAGACGGCGTCAATTTACGTAAAACGGAATAGGCTCCTCGGGCACGCCAAACCTGTTCCGACCCCATCACGCCTTGTGGCTCATCGACCATCACTCCGTTCAGTCCAATGACACCATCCGTCTCTGCAATCCTTCATCTGTATTATGCCCCCCACCTGTACGGTTCCATGTTATATTAATAGCTACGTCACGTAGTTTATTTACATCCCTCCCGCGACACATATTTTCCCCGACCCTCTGCTGGCCTGTCATACCACCAACCAGTCCAAAACACTCCCGTCCCTGCCCAGCCTCAAAATCCACACTTCAACCCCTCCCCTCCTCAAGGAAAGATCCATTCCCCGGGTCATTATATCCTGGCAGACCGGCTTCCTTTCAGCCCGAGATCCCTACTTCCCCAGATCGCCTGTCTGAACGTAGGACCGTTAAGTACGACGCAGGGTGACAGACCGTATATATTTGGATATTGTGCGGGCGGGGAATGAGCAGCGGCCTTACTATGACAGGTGAAGCCCGGGCAGATGCGTTGATCGACGGCTCCCCGACATCCGATCCGCGGCATCCGTCTCAGTACTCAGTCAATCACCGGGCCGCTCCATCAGTCTCAAAGGGCTGACATCACTGCACTGTTTATCTCAATGTGCCCTGCACGACTTGTCTGGCGCGTATTGACTCCGTCCCCATCGCGACTGCTGGCGAGGCCCTCAGGTGAAACCTCCGGCGCTGATCTCTCTGCTGGTGCGACTTTTTTTCTCTCTTTTTTTTTACCCGGACCGGCCTATAGCCATTTCCCGGGTTTGGGGAAATTACTTCTGGCAATTTGCCAGGCAAAGAGTTACGTTAGTCGGTTTATGGGAACCCGAGCAAGCAAGGGAATAGGATAGCTATTTTACGTTAAGTGAATTGTTCACAGTAAATCTAAAGTCTATCTTACGTTAAGTATTTCGTTCAAAGTCAAAGTTAAAATAAAACACGAGACACATACATACACAATATATTTCATACACACACAGAGCAGGTGACAGGCCCAGGTCGGTCTGGTCAGTGGTTGTGTGGGTGCTCGGAGTGTGCTCAACATAACTCGCCGCGGCCGGTCCCGCGGGGGTGCAATTCTCTGCCATCTAAAAGAATATACACTCCCGGGAACCGTGTGCAGCGAGTTATGTCGTGGTGCCTGGAGCACACTCCAGATCAGATCTGGTGTGACAAATCGGATCTAGTGTGGTAGTGTAGGTGCTCCGAGTGTGCTACAACTGCCGCGACACGGTCCTCAAGCGTGTGCAGAGTCATGTTGTAAGATCTGGCCTCTATCTCAGGTATTGAGCACACTCGGGTGTGTGTGTGTGTGTGTGATAGCGTATTGTAGGTCAGTGCGATGCCGTGAGCGAGAGCCTAATCGCACTACCGGCCCCTGCACTGACCAAGGACCAAGCAATGAAGGTGTGGGGGTGTCATAGCAAGTGTTAGGTGATGCCTGTCGACCACCTGACTGGGCCTGGGAATAATAATTGTACAGTGTCAGAGTTGATAAAGCCATGGGGGTGCCGTCATTGCAACAACGGGAGACTGTTGCCAGTCTCTCTGACTCCGGCGCCTCGGCGAGACCTGGTTGTGGGGTGTGTTTAGCTGGGCGAAAAGTCCTGAATAATAAAAAAACCAGCGTCTATAGCAAAGGGGAAAAAACCTGCGCGGTGGGCCAAAAATGCGCAAGGCAAAAAAACCCTGCTATATTTGTTTAGCTAAACGTGTTTGGTAGAGATAATCTAAGAGGGGACCTATCAATACAAGATAATTATCACCTAACAGTGTAAAAAGTTTGACGGGGTGGATACTGCACCGCAGCGCAGTGGACACCGCACCGCAGCGCAGTGGAATGGGCACCGCACCGCAGCGCAGCGGCCACCGCACCGCAGTGCGGCATCGGCATCTGTGATCAGGGGCGGGTGTTCATCAAACCGCCGCCAACGCAAAACTGCTCATCAGCCATCGGCGTCCCATCGCAGAAATCCCCCGCCAAATCAGCCACGTCACGAATGGTGTGGCGGCCCTCGCCGCGCGGCCGAGATCCAGCAGGGGGCCCCCGCAACAAGACACCGGCAGCCAACACGCAACCCCACGTCGGCAGCAACATTATTTAACATACTGCACCGCAGCGCAGCGGACACCACACCGCAGCGCAGTGGAGTGAGCACCGCACCACAGCGCAGCGGCCATCGCACCGCAGCGCAGCATCGGCATCTGTTATCAGGGGCGGGTGTTCAACGACTCGGCTTTGGCAAGAGCGGAGTAGAGAGGAGAGGAGGGTTGGGAGGAGCATTACGTTAAGAAATGAACAACGAATTCCAATGGAACCTTTCGTTGCGCGACTGATTTGGCAGGGAATCATGCCGCCGCCAACGCAAAACCGCACATCAACCATCGAAGTCCCATCGCAGAAATCCCCGCCAAATCAGCCACGCAACGAAGAACCCTTCGCCGCGCGGCCGAGATCCAGCAGGGGGCCCCCGCAACAAGAAACCGGCAGCCAACACGCAACCCCACGTCGGCAGCAACATGATTTAACAAAATTTAACATGCTGCACCGCAGCGCAGCGGACACTGCACCGCAGCGCAGCAGCCACCGCACCGCGGCGCAGCATCGGCGTGTGATCTGGTTTGGCAGGGAATCATGCCGCCGCCAACGCAACATCGCACATCAGCCATCGGCGTCCCATCGCAGAAATCCCCCGCCAAATCAGCCACGCAACGAAGAACCCTTCGCCGCGCGGCCGAGATCCAGCAGGGGGCCCCCGCAACAAGACACCGGCAGCCAATACGCAACTCCCGCGTCAGCAGCAACTTGATTTAACAGTTAGTCAGGAAGTTATTTCTGACTGGTTTGGCAGGGAATCATGCCGCCGCCAACGCAAAACCGCACATCAACCATCGGCGTCCCATCGCAGAAATCCCCCGCCAAATCAGCCACGCAACGAAGAACCCTTCGCCGCGCGGCCGAGATCCAGCAGGGGGACCCGCAACAAGACACCGGCAGCCAACACGCAACTCCCACGTCAGCAGCAGCACGATTTAACAGTTAGTCAGAAATAACTTAATGAAGTATTTTGTTGGAGGTGATATATTGTTTCTTGTTGAACCGTCTCAAATTGCGGCGGTAGCGGTTACGTTCAGAGGGGCTGGGGGGAGGGGCTATCCTGTCTTATAGGGCGAGGGAGCTGGGAAGGAGGGTGGGGGGAGGGGAGGGATGGCGGGGAGAGGGTGAGGGACCGACTGTCTTCAGAGAGAGGAGGAGGGTGGGAGTTTGGGAGTTGGCGGGTGACGGCTCTGATTAGAGAGGCGTCAGAGTCCTCAGCGTCAGCGTCAGCGTCAGCGTCAGAGGACTCGACCGGGGACTCCGCCAGAGATTCGGCGGGGGTGGGAGTGGGTGCCGCTGGGGCACTGCCAGAGTCCAGAAGGGACTCGGCTGAGATGGGGTGGGGCTCGGTCTGCTCTGCCGTCGGTGGGGGTGCACACTGCCGCCGCTGTGTCGTGGCAGGCGGTGGCACCGGTGGGGTGGACCCACTTAAGGTCCGACGGGGGGGCGCGGGTGGGGTTCGGTGGGATGGGGGCAGCAGGGGCCAGACGCTGGGATGGGAGGTGGGGTGGGGGGGGGGGGGGACCGCCTTGCGGGCCCGGGTCTGCTCGGCGGCTGTCGCATAGTGCATAGTACTTGCCTTGCTTGGCCTGCCGCCTTACGGCGATATCGGCCCTGTGGTCGAAGGGCGCCAGAGGCGCCCTTCGCTGCCTTTTTTTTCTTCTTCATGTTTTCTTTTTGCTGGTGGTGATCTGGTTGATGGTTGGTGAGTTGGTGGGACAGTGGTGGTACGGATACAATTACAAATACAAATACAATTACAAACACAAATACAATAGTGACATAATGGTGGACAGTAATTTACATATTATTTAGTGAGGTGAGTTTGGACCGTTAGATGTTTTTTTTTCTCTCTCTCTCTCTCTCTCTCTCTCTCTCTCTTTCTCTTTCTCTCTTTCTTTTTCTCTCTTTTTTTTTTTTTTTTTTGGTCTCTTTTACAATATCGTGAACAGTGATGGACATACACTTCTACAATGGTGACATGTATGGGCAGGGTGGTGATTTACATTAGGTTTGTTTATGATGTGCTTTTCTACTTAGAATTGACTTCTTATGTTTCTTCTCTTCTTGTTAATATTGTAAGTATGTAGTTCTGTTTGATCTTGTTTCTTCTGCAGGTATTCGATTTTCTTGTTGATATTTTATGTATGTTATTCTGTTTCTTCATGTTTTTGTTCGTTATGTGTGGAGTGTGTTAGGTAGTTTGTTTATGTGTAGCTTGTTTTCTTCTGTAGTATTATTTGTATTTGTTTTTATTTGTTTTTCTTTCTTTCTTTCTTCTTTTTCTTCTTCTTTCTTCTCGATAATCTTGTTGAAAACGTTTTTATTTTTCTATCATATTTCAGTCCTACTAACTTGGTTGTGTAGTTTGGACTTAGGATAATGTTTCTTCTTTCTTCTTGTTAATCTTGTTTTGTGTCTTTTTCTATTATCTTTAGGTCCTACTACCCTTGGTGCTGTAGTGTGGACTTTACTATAATTATCTGATTCTATCTTTGAGCTTCGTGTTTTTCTCTTTTTTCTTTTCTTGTTTCTTGAAGGTATTCGATTGTGTTTCATATTGCTTTTGTTTGTTTACGTGATCTTGTTCTTGGGATGTCTTGCGTCTTGTTTGATTTCTTCTCGCACTTCAGTGATGTATAATTAGGTACACGTACATTATGCATGGATGCTATTTTTAGACCTTTTTTTTGGACTTGGGGTGCCTCTTTTTTTTATCTCTCTCTCTCTTTGTCCTTGGCGTTTATCTTTTGGTCTCCCCATTTTTTTTTTGGTCTTTATATATATCTATAGATACCGTGGCGTACACTTATAACATTCAGATTGTCACAAATAATTGGAAAATTGCGCCGGGAGGGCGGTGGCGGAACCGCGGTGGCGCGGCCGCACGCCGGTGACCCCTTGGGGAGGGGGCGGTGACGTCCCGGTCACCGATCACCGATATCACCAATTGGAAAAAGCGCCGGGAGGGCGGTGGCGGGATCGCGGTGGCGCGGCCGCACGCCGGTGACCCGTTGGGGAGGGGGCGGTGACGTCCCGATCACCGACTACAGTTTGTCAAGGAGATTCGTATTGATAAGAAAATCAAACAGTAGGTTTATTAATTCTCGGTGATCATTTCCCAGTATGGATCTCATGTTGACGTTGATGTGGTTTTGCTGGCAGTAGTGTGTAATTGGTAGTCTGTGTGTATTATATATTGGGCATTCAATTAGGAGGTGTTTTATGGTTAGGGTGGTGTTTGTGCAGTTTTCACATGTCGGTTTGCTTGATTTTGTAAAGATGTATGAATGAGTTAGCTGTGTGTCCAATTCTCAACCTGGCCAGGGCTTTTTCCTGTCTTTTTGAGTTTTGATTTGCGGAACACCAGAGTTCTAATTTTGGGTGAATGTCTCGTAGGGATGTATTTGTATGATCCCATTGTATTTGTAGTTTGGCACGTATGTGTTTTCGTATTTTGGAGAAGTATTCTGTTGTGGTTGGATTCAAAGTGATGTGGTTTGTGTTACTGGTTGCTTTCTTGGCTTCCAGGTCTGCCTTTTCATTTCCTAGTATGCCTGTGTGGCTGGGGATCCATAGGAGATTTGGGATCTGATTTAGTGGAAGTGATTGTTGGATTTGGAAGATTTGTGCTATGAGTGGGTGTTGTTGTGTTTTGTTTGGGGTTATCGACACTAGTGCTGATTTGGAGTCTGAAATGATGATGGGGTTTGTTAAGTTTTGTTCTTTGATTGTCGCATAAGCTGCGTATATTGCGTATAACTCCGCTGTGTATATGGAGCAGTGATTTGGGAGTCGTGCTCTTAGTATTGTTATGAAGTTGTTGTTGGTTTGGAGTACTGCTGCTGATCCCGTTCTGTCTGGTGTTGTTTGTTTTGAGCCGTCCGTGTATATTAATGTGTGGTGTGGATGATTGTGTAGGAATTCCTGGAAGGAGGCTTGTATTTCTGCATGGGATCGCGGCTGTCGCTCGGGCAGGGCAGTCACAGGACCATGCGGGGTGCGCGCCCCCGCACGACACGCAGCGAGTGGCTGCGGTATCGCCACCGACACATTGGGCTGTGTCGTGCGTCTCGGCGCACTTCCCGCAGATGGACTGGCGGGCGTGGCACTGACGCTGGTGGTGGCCAAACCGCCAGCAGGCTTTACACTGCAGTAACCCTTGGGTCCACTCCTTGACTGTGACTACTATGTAGCCACAGTAGATGCGTTCCGGGAGCTGTAAGCCCCGGAAACGCAGCCGGACCATGGGGTTGGGGCCTGGTCGCTTAGACCGCATCCGGACCACTTCTGTCACCCCCTGAGTCACGAGCTCTTGGAGGAGCACGGTCTCAGTCAGATTGCTGACTTCGGGGCACAGGATGAATCCCTGGCAGGAATTCATGTGGTCGGGGGCCGTCACCTCACAAGCCTTGTCCATGAAAGACGGGATGACTAGGAGGGTGGCAGTCTGCTGGCCAGACAGGGTCTGAACCAGCAGAGTGCCGGAACGGATGGAGCGCGCGCTGGCCACCTCTCCGCAGAGGGCGACCAGTTGGCGGCGCACCGCGAACGGGTTGAAGTGCCTCGTGTGCACTTCGTCCTTCCTCTGAATGAGGAGGAGAGCAGGCCCGTCGGGTGGGGAGGTGCTGGGGGGGGGGGGGGAGCCAAGCTCCGGGTCGGTCCGGGCGAGGCTCCTGAGGGAAGCCGGGGGGTCCAGGGGGACCGTCCGGGGGGGGGGGGGGGGGGCTCGGGGCCGCGCGACGGGACGGGAGGAGAGAGACTCCTGAAGGGGGCCGGGCGGGGGGGGGGATCGCCATGAGGGGACGGAGGGGCGGGGAAGTCGCCATGAGGGGACGGAGGGGCGGGGAGGTCGCCATAACCGGAGGAGGGAGGGGAAAGTTTTGTGAATAACCTAAGTTACGTTAATGTGGCACACACGGCAGAACGTGTTGCCAGCTGCAATTAATCTAAAGAATGAAACGGGTTCTCTACCTTGCAAATTGTGGAAATTACGTTACCTACTTAAAAATATCTCAAGGCTACCTATCTAAGGGTCTAACGACCCTGCCACATGCACGTGGACAGGGTCCCGCACCCGGAAGCGGTGGAGGGCTGGAGAAGGCTGGCTAGAAGGCGTCCGTGGTCCGATGTCGATGAAAGGATGCTGGTGCGACTTTTTTTTTTTTTTTCCCGGACCGGCCTATAGCCATATTCCGGGGGGGGGCAATGACCTCTGGCAATTTGCCAGGCAAAAAACTACGTTAACCGGTTTATGTGACCCGGAGCAAACTAGGGACTAGGGCAGCTATTTTACGTTACTTGTTACGTTAACCGGTTTATTTGTACCCGGAAAAATTATTTGTTCAAAGTAAATATAATATCTAACATTACGTTAAGTATTTCGTTCAAGGTCAAAAATAAGTAAAACACGAGACACACATACATACATATTTTTATTACATACACTTGAACAGTGTCAGTGTTGGTGGAGCCGTGGGGTGCCGTCATTGCAACAGCGGGAGACTGTTGCCAGTCTCCCTAGCTCCGGCGCCTCGGCGAGACCTGGTTGTGGGGTGTGTTTAGCTGGGCGAAAAGTCCTGAATAATAAAAAACCCAGCGTCTATAGCAAAGGGGAAAAACCTGCGCGGTGGGCCAAAAATGCGCAAGGTAAAAAACCCCTGTTATATTTGTTTAGCTAAACGTGTTTGGTAGAGATAATCTAAGAGGGGACCTATCAATACAAGGTAACTATCACCTAACAGTGTAAAAAAGATTGACAGGGTGGATACTGCACCGCAGCGCAGCGGACACTGCACCGCAGCACAGCAGCCACCGCACCGCGGCGCAACATCGGCGTGTAATCTGGTTTGGCCGGGAATCATGCCGCCGCCAACGCAAAATCGCACATCAGCCATCGGCGTCCCATCGCAGAAATCCCCGCCAAATCAGCCACGTCACGAACAGCCAAAGCACTAAACCATTCGCCGCGCGGCCGAGATCCAGCAGGGGGCCCCCGCAACGACACACCGGCAGCTGACCCGCAACCCCACGTCGGTAGCAACATGATTTAGTATACTGCACCGCAGCGTAGCGGACACCACACCGCAGCGCAGTGGAGTGAGCACCGCACCGCAGCGCAGCGGCCATCACACCGCAGCGCAGCATCGGCATATGTTATCAGGGGCGGGTGTTCAACTACTTGGCTTTGGCAAGAGCGGAGCAGAGGGGAGAGGAGGGTTGGGAGGAGCATTACGTTAAGAGATGAACAACGAATTCCAATGGAACCTTTCGTTGCGCGACTGATTTGGCAGGGAATCATGCCGCCGCCAACGCAAAATCGCACATCAGCCATCGGCGTCCCATCGCAAAAATCCCCCGCCAAATCAGCCACGTCACGAACAGCACCGGCCATTCGCCGCGCGGCCGAGATCCAGCAGGGGGCCCCCGCAACAAGACACCGGCAGCCAACCCGCAACTCCCGCGTCAGCAGTAACCTGATTTAACAGTTAGTCAGGAAGTTATTTCTGACTGGTTTGGCAGGGAATCGTGCCGCCGCCAACGCAAAACCGCACATCAACCATCGGCGTCCCATCGCAGAAATCCCCCGCCAAATCAGCCACGCAACGAACAGCCAAGCCATAACCATTCGCCGCGCTACCAATCCAGCAGGGGGCCCCCGCGACAAGACACCGGCAGCCAACACCCAACTCCCACGTCAGCAGCAGCACGATTTAACAGTTAGTCAGAAATAACTTAATGAGGTATTTGTTGGAGGCGATTTATTGTTTCTTGTTCAACCGTCTCAGATTGCGGCGGTGGCGATTTGTTTAGCTAAACGTGTTTGGTAGAGATAATCTAAGAGGGGACCTATCAATACAAGGTAACTATCACCTAACAGTGTAAAAAAAATATAAAAAAAAGATTGACAGGGTGGATACTGCACCGCAGCGCAGCGGACACTGCACCGCAGCACAGCAGCCACCGCACCTCGGCGCAGCATCGGCGTGTAATCTGGTTTGCCGGGAATCATGCCGCCGCCAACGCAAAATCGCACATGTTCCAGGTTATCCACCCGGTGCGACTGTTCCAGGTTCTCCTGCCGGTGCGACTCCTCCAGGTTCTCCTGCTGGTGCGACTCCCCCAGGTTCTCCACCCGGTGCGACTGTTCTTCCTCTAACCACCTCTGCCCGTTATATATCGCAGTTATTCCGTCTACCCGGCCGCCCTCCAACAGGTAGCTCTTCATGGGTGGTCCCGAGTCGTATGGCGGTCCTGTGGCCGCTGGCTGGGTCCTCGAGTCATCTTGCGTCCATCCGCCGCTTTCAGCCGGCCTGCTATAGTCTGTTGATCCCTCCCTCACATTCGGCGGATGTCTGTCTGATGCCCCTCCCCCTCGGAGGCCGACATGACAGGTTTTCCAGATGATGTTTATCTTGCGCCTCCGCTCCTTCCTGACTCTGTGCAGGCAGAGGGCGGAGGCGCTCTGAACTGTCATATCCTATTAGCAGTGCTCGGATGCCGGGCTGGCGGCGTTTGTTTATGCAAGTCTGGCGGACGGATGACGGGTCGGCAAATGACAGGCGGCAGACGACAGGTGGGCAGCGGATGACTGCAGGCTGCTCTGTCTTGTTCCGCCGCCCTGCTTGACTGCCGGGTATGTGACATCTGTTTAGTCGGAAGTAGGGTAGAGAGGGTCGGGTGTCGATGGCCTGGCAAGTGCCCGGCGTCTGGAGGTGACATTGGTTGTCCAGCTGCTCTGGTGTATTGTTTTTTTTTGCGCGCCCCGCGGCCGATTCCCGGCTCGGTCCTCTGTAGATGGGCGCTGGCGTCTCAGTCTGCACACCTGGTGATCTGGGAGGTGACTCTGTATATGTCAGGCCGGGCAGGCGCATTGGGGGAGGGGAGGGGGGAAGTGGGAGAAAGGGCCCGCCGGCGTCTTTTTACGCGACTCCGGTGGATGACGGGCCAGCGGACGGCAGGGGCAGGTGACAGGCGGCTGTCGGGTGACAGGGCCGGTGGCCGACAGTGTCTGACAGCCGGCTCCTCTGTCTCTAACTCTGCTAAGGTCCCCTTCGAACGTGGGGGAGGGGTGTGTATATACAGGTGCGTCTGGGAGACGGCACGCGTCCTTGTCGGCAAGTGGGATGGGGAGGAGGGGGTGGGAGGGTCGGGTGTCGCTGACCTGCTGGCGGCGTTTAAACGTCTTGGATGGCGAGGCTGGTCGGCTAATGAATTTGTTTCTTCTCGAAACATGGGTGACGGTATTTGTATCATAGCTGCACCACCGCCCGAGTTAAGGTGCTGAGCGGCAGAAAATTTAGCTGTAGTCCGAACCAAAAATGTAAGCATCGTTACAGTACTTTAGATGTTTTTTCATCAAGTCAATATTGAGGTCACCAGAGGTCATCGAAGGTCAGATTTTCAAGTTTTAGGACTTCGCTCCAGAAACCCCCCAGATATCACATGAACTATGATAGCTAGGGACAAACAGAAAAAAAACAATGGAAAGCTCTTGAAAAATGCAATTCCAAAGTGTGCTCAAATTTGAGCTCAGGTCAATAGTTTAAGCTTCAGAGCTCATCAAAAGTCAAAAAGGCTTTAACAAAACGGTTATCACGAATGGTTCTTACCTAACAACGACAAGGCAATACTGTTGACGCCATCGTGCTTTTCTCGTCAAAGCGCTTCGCCTCATATTAGTGTTAACTAGCTCAGGTCCACTTACAAATGTGACCTCAGGTCAAGGTCAAGTGGTGTTGACTTAAGTAGGTCATGTTGCATATGGGAAGACGTGCCGCGACGAGATAAACACATTGGTTTCAGTTTCACTTCTCTATCGTCATTATGTCGAGAGTTATTGACATAAAACTGTTGGTGACCTCGGATGACCTCGACTGACCCTGTAGGGGTCACTGAGCAAAAATGGCACCTAGGTGTTCAATAATGTTATATAATACCATGATCCAGAAGGAATTACACTGATTTCTTGCGTCTCCTTAGAATAGGAAGCATTTTAATATTTCCCGTCAGACTTATAATGGGGAGGTCACGAAATTAAACCGACCTTAGGTCGCTGATATTAAAATCCAAGATAAACGAATTGTATATATATGTGACCTTATGAAATCCTGTAAGTGTAAAACCGATCATCCCAAAACTGTGACTGTGGTACGACCACAAGTTTTTTTTGGGAGGTGGGGTCACGTGACCTGGTCTGGTGACCTGACCTAAGATGACCAGATTTTGTATATATTAATGTGGACAATTGATGCACAAACAGCTGTGCCAAAAACGGCGGCGCTCTGCTTCGCCGTTTTCCCGCTATCCGCGAAAAAACCTGAGGGGGTGTCTACCCCCCCCCCCCCCGGCACGGCGCTGGTTAAAATATAAGGATGATGTGAGCATGCAGCTAGGTGTTAGGGTATTCATGTGAAGTAAAACAAATGACCCCAGCTGTGTTGGGGTCATTTTTGTATGTGCCACTTTTTGTCGGGGCCACTCAAAGTACTTTTACCATCCCTGCCATCACGTCAGGAGGCTGGCGGCTCATCAGCCCCTCCAGCATGCCAGCGAGGCGCTCTTCTCGCTGAGCAGAGAGTTCCGCCTGCTGAACCAGCAGGGCGGAGAATCTGTGGAGGTCACTCATCGCACTGATGATACGCGGCACAGGCTAATCACAGACACGGTCACTGCACGCAACACTACACGACCGCGCCATGTTGTGTTTCGGTTCGTTTCGTCTAAGTCGTGGAAACAGTAAACACTCGTGCCAGATATATTGCCGTGCCGGACATAGGGACGCAACTGACGCTGAGGCGCCCGTGACCCCGCCCGGCGTCCCTCGAGCCAGACACTGCCCTCTGGGTATGCGCCGGCAGAGGCGCGCTCAGGGACGGAGCTGGCTGTCGCGGAGACAGGGGAGACTTCAGGCAATACGTTACGGGGGGTTAGGCCACAACATACCATGAGGGGCGCCGTCATTAGCAGGAGGGGCGCCGACACTAGCCAGAGGGGCGCCGTCACTGGCCAGAAGGGCGCCGTCACTAGCCAGAGGGGCGCCGTCACTGGCCAGAAGGGCGCCGTCACTGGCCAGAGGGGCGCCGTCACTGGCCAGAGGGGCGCCGTCACCGGCCAGAGGGGCGCCGTCACTGGCCAGAGGGATGCCGTCATTGACCAGAAGGGGCCTATTTCCGCGCCTTTGGCGTGGAAATTGGTCTGCTAACAAGGACATTCCGCGCCTTCGGCGCGGAGGGGACTCCCTGTGGCTTCGGTGCAGGGGGGCGGCCGTCCCCCGCTGCCCCCCCCCCCTGTATCCGCCCCTGGTCCAAACAAATGCCATATTAGTTTTTTTAGCTCGAAATACCCCGTAATAGCCAAGTTTCAAGACAACTTTCAAGGTGCCCCTTTAAGAGTAGTGCTTTTTGTTGCTTTATTTCTAGCTCATTTACTCTATTTTTAATTTGGCCTGCCCAGCCCTTATGCTGTGTTTAAATTTGTTTCTACAATCCCGGCGCTAGTGTTCGCAGGTTGGCCCTCTCAGAGTAGCCCTCTCAGGTCCCCTCTTGATAATCCATTATAATTATATGTGATAAATAGTTCATTTTGGTATGCGTCTTTTTGGAAAATGAGATATTTTAATTTTTCCAAACAGATATGATTTGCTAGTCAAATTTGGCACTTGATTTTGAATTTGCTGTTTGCCACTTGGGGTCATTATCGTGTTTAGCTCAGTTTATTCCTGACGTAACTAATTTCAAATTGGTTTGCTCATTTGCAAAGTTCGTGGCCTAAACAATTAGTTTGACATTCCGCGAACTTGCCGCGAACACTACGAAATTCTAATGGTTTTTGTCAAATATAAATCCGTAATAAATTACATTCATTAGACGCTTTCGGGCAGTCTGATGGACCACTTACACTGTCTAAGGACCCTCCCAGTCCGTCTGAGGGGCATGAGAGGGCCCTCCCAGTCCGTCTGAGGGGGCCTGAGAGGGCCCTCCCAGTCCGTCCGAGGGGGCCTGAGATGGCCCTCCCAGTCCGTCCGAGGGGGCCTGAGAGGGCTCTCCCAGGCGGAACGAGGGCCTGAGAGGGCCCTCCCAGTCCGTCTGAGGGGACCTGAGAGGCCCCTCTCAGGCGGTACGAACGGCGTCTTTCGCGGGCCAACCGCACAGCCAACGGTGCCTGTTAAAACTTCGATATATAGGTCTCTTACAGATGTTTTGCTTTGATTGTCACTGACCACACCATTATGCATAAACCATTGCATCATTAGATGGTCAAAACCTATCTCCCCTCTTTACCAAATCAGCTAGAAGATTCCAAACAGCTTTTGTAGCTAATGCCAATACAAATCAAAAGTGACACGGCAATATATCGATCATCTTCTGGAGTTGGTCAAACTATTACGCAATAATCGACATTGACAAGCCGAATGAGTATATGGCGATATCGGCAGTGCCTACTCGGGGAACATAGACGCTTACTCGGCTTACTACTGAGCCAACTGCCTGAGAGGTGCTAAGCCAACTCTCAGAAGTGATAAGGCAGGGGCAGAAAGGTCGATGTCGTGCCAAATTAGAGTGCTCTCGATTGCATCATGAAAAGTTAATCACTGAACAAACAGTCGTCAGCAGTGATGATCAACGACGGTTATATCATCATCTGGGCGCCTGCTGTACTTTTTATCACGCCATAAACCCGATGAACATGGTTCTCGTAGTCCATTAACAGGCGCCACGGGTGATATTCTGCTAATAATTAACATAGTTACATGGGGTTAAAGCCATCATCCCGATGGTATGGGACAGGTGTATTGGAAAAAATAATGTAATGTATGCTAACCTTTATTTAAAATGAAACCAATAGCAAATTGTCCTTAACCCGGAAGAACGATGGTGTGCCGGACGCGCGCGCTGCTAAGCTTGCTTGGGACGATTTCAAGGGCAGCAACCGTTCGTTCATCCTGAACCTTTTCTGGGGCCAGCACAAGTCGACGTTGCGGTGCTCGTGCTGTGGCTACCAATCGACCAAGTTCGAGACGTGTTCACACCTCTCCGTACCTATGCCTGCCAGACCGAGCTGCAGTTCGCTGTACGAGTGCATCGAGCTTTACATGGCTGGGGACACCATCAGCGGCTGGACGTGTCCAAAATGCAAGAGCAGCACTGAGGCCACCAAGCGGCTTGACATCTGCCGCCTGCCGCCCGTGCTCATCATTCATATACAGAGGTTTTGCAACGATGGCCTCTGGCGGAAAAACCAGTCAAACTTGTAATTCCCGCTGGAAAACCTGGACATGTCGCCTCACGTCCTCAACCAGGAGGCGCTATACCATCACCACAAGTACCA
The DNA here is from genome assembly GCA_036785665.1 of Chirona hameri. Classification (NCBI taxonomy): domain Eukaryota; kingdom Metazoa; phylum Arthropoda; class Thecostraca; order Balanomorpha; family Balanidae; genus Chirona; species Chirona hameri. The sequence continues at coordinate 36,947 of JAXIVJ010001807.1, forward strand.
CCTCTACGGCGTAGTGAACCAATCCGGATCGATGGAGGGCGGACACTACACGGCCTTCTGTAGATGCGTCAACTCGGGCCGCTGACACAAGTTCGACGACCGAGAAGTGCACCAGCTGAACAGCAGTGCCGTGCAGAGCCCGGCCGGCTACATCCTCTTCTACTCGGCCATCGACGGCCGGGTTTAGGCTTTAGCGAGCGGCGTGTCTGCCTCTGATACATGTGATACATGTTTTCAGGGACCCATCATGTTTTGTCGTGTGTGTGTATGTCATATGTGTATGTGCATGTGTATGTGCTTTCTATTCTACCGCATTTTCTTATAATATATTCACCATTTGAATAAACTTTAACCCTCGCCCTACGGGAGCTTTTTTCACCTTCGCCCCACGGGGGGGGCCTGACAGGCCCCCCTGTTAACTTCCAAACCAAGCAATTTAGAGCAATGCAGTAAGAACCAGCATGTTGCCTGTCATGAGCGAAATATAACAGTATGCGATTTTTAGGTTTCAAATCAACGGGTGACCTTCCAGGTCAAGTGAATTACCTCGGATTTACCACGTCCAGAACAGCGATTTTGCTCTTCAGAAAACCACACAATTAGAAATTGATAAATGTAAATAAAAAAGCTTGTTCCTAGACCAGTTTTGGCTCCCAATTACAGAAAAGGTAATTCATTGTTCGTATCTAGTCCAAAAAGTCAAACAAAGTAATGTAAAAAGTGACGTCATGAGTTTCTTACACTTAGGGAGCCATCACTCAGTCAAAAATGAAGATATTGCTTTGAAATTTGGTATGGGTATTGTCCATACTCAGTTATCTCGTATATACTCTGTTTTTTATAAGATCTTTGAAGATTTTGATTTCTTGGGATCTTTAAAAAAAAAACAGTTTGTTTTTTTAATTTTAGGGGTAAAAAAAACTCAATTTTGAAAATCCGAGATTGCCATTTTAAAGAAAATGCCATTTTGTATCTTTGGTGAAATATGTTTACAATTTTCTTTAAAACTCTGTTTTTGTGTGTAGCCATCCGGCGTCAGCTGTTGTGTTTAGCCATCCGGCGTCAGCTGTTGTGTGTAGCCATCCGGCGTCAGCTGTTGTGTGTAGCTATCCGGCGTCTGCTGTTGTGTGTAACCATCCGGCGTCAGCTGTTGTGTGTAGCCATCCGACGTCAGCTGTAGTGTGTAGCTATCCGGCGTCAGCTGTTGTGTGTAACCATCCGGCGTCTGCTGTTGTGTGTAGCCATCTGGCGTCAGCTGTTGTGTGTAGCCATCCGACGTCAGCTGTAGTGTGTAGCCATCCGACGTCAGCTGTTCGTTGCGACTTGAACCATCCGGCGTCAGCTGTTGTGTGCAGCCATCCAGCGTCAGCTGTTGTGTGTAGCCATCCGGCGTCAGCTGTTGTGTGCAGCCATCCGACGTCAGCTGTTCGTTGCGACTTGAACCATCCGGCGTCAGCTGTTGTGTGTAGCCATCCGGCGTCAGCTGTTTTGTGCAGCCATCCGACGTCAGCTGTTCGTTGCGACTTGAACCATCCTGCGTCAGCTGTTGTGTGTAGCCATCCGGCGTCAGCTGTTGTGTGTTACCATCCGACGTCAGCTGTTGTGTGTAACCATCCGGCGTCAGCTGTTGTGTGTAGCCATCCGGCGTCAGCTGTTGTGTGTAACCATCCGGCGTCAGCTGTTCGTTGCGACTTGAACCATCCGACGTCAGCTGTTGTGTGTAGCCATCCGACGTCAGCTGTTGTGTGTAGCCATCCGGCGTCAGCTGTTGTGTGTAGCTATCCGGCGTTAGCTGTTGTGTGTAGCCATCCGACGTCAGCTGTTGTGTGTAACCATCCGGCGTCAGCTGTTGTGTGTAGCCATCCGACGTCAGCTGTAGTGTGTAGCCATCCGGAGTCAGCTGTTCGTTGCGACATGAACCATCCGGCATCAGCTGTTGTGTGTAGCCATCCGGCGTCAGCTGTTCGTTGCAACATGACGTGAACATTATAAATGATCCGACTTGGCAGCAATGAAAGCGACTGATCACAGAAACCTGACACAAAACGTGCACAACTGACCGAGAGCTTAGTTACTGCAGAATAGGTGAGGCTAAATGTGAGCTGTTACACGTTAGGACGTTAGGACGTTAGAACTTTAGGATGTTAGGACGTTAGGACGTTAGGTGCGGGCGACGTTACCCGGTGTGGCACGTAACGGTAGGGTAACCTATAGAATGCACTTTTCCGAGAGGAAACAAAAAAAAACAGAACCTGTTCCACGAACCTTAAACAGAGACTTGGCACATCGCTTTTGGTCCTCTTTTTAAAAAAAAACTACCACCTGAAAAAAGGATACCTTGCAAAAATGCATTAATAGCAATGGCAGGACGCCACAAAGTGGTCGTTCTCCCCTCTATTTATTCTCAATAACTCACGATCCGCTTCAATGACATCGATCAAGTTAAGCTGGTAGAAGGTAGGCTGGTAGGAAGGTAGGCTGGTAGGAAGGTAGGCTGGTAGGAAGGTAGGCTGGTAGGAAGGTAGGCTGGTAGGAAGGTAGGCTGGTAGGAAGGTAGGCTGGTAGGAAGGTAGGCTGGTAGGAAGGTAGGCTGGTAGGAAGGTAGGCTGGTAGGAAGGTAGGCTGGTAGGAAGGTAGGCTGGTAGGAAGGTAGGCTGGTAGAACGATTCATTTGAAACATTTTGACACCAGAAAACGTTCCAGGTCAGGTCAGGTCACCGAGCTATGACGTCACAACCAAAAGTCTGCTCAACGGTTTTTGAGCTGATGGATGCCCTCGTGCTACTTTATTCATTATTGTCATCACTTGGCGTTAGCAATGAATCCAGAAGGGGATATGCCCCCACTCCCCTTGACCCTCAAAGGGGCCCAATAGCCCGAGGGGGCCCCCATATCCGAACGAAGTGACTCGAAACAAATTTCACCCCGTTTTCAAACAAATCGCAAGTAAATTTGCCCACTCTGACCTCCGGAGGGTCCATTCTTGATTTTAGTATAGTGAGTTTTGATAGGGGTGGTGCCACAGCGCGTGGCACACGCAAACGTCAAAATGAACAAAAATCATTCTTGATCACAAATGGCATGACTAATCTGAGCATTAATTTTTTTATACGCTGAAGCCAGGTGTGGAAAAGTGTTCTGCCTTTATGGAAAAGGCCGGGGACAAAATTCTCCTTCCCATGAAGTACTCGGGGGTCAAAATGCCAGTGAAAATCATTACCTATGTCATTCCTGGGAAAATTTACTTAGCGATCATGTCCTTATAAATACTGATCGTCAAAACCACTTCAGATGTATTATTCACTTAATCCTCATATTCATCACGTCAGTGTGTATGTACATGTACTTTTTTATTAGCAGTTGCGTTTCAGCTCTTGATTTCCAATAATTTAGTTTCACCCATATTTCCGACGAAAAAAAAATATACCAGTTATCTAGTCGACAGTACCCTGGCCCCGGCCCCGGGGTCCTCCTTGTGGATTTTCAATGGAGTGAGTCTACTGTCAGGACAGTGGATTTCACTGTTTTACCAGCGGGACTTTGAGAGTTGTACTATAAATAGTAGAAAATCTGGTTCATTCAGCATGAACATCCAGCAGTTATACTGTGCATCCAGCGCAATTGCGTCGTTTATGGCGCATGGTGTATGCAAGGCCCTATAAGAAGGTAGATTCATCCGGCGATTTGACCGAATCCGACTCAGGGGTGGTGTCGTTATCTGGACGGAAAATCCCTTGCCCCTATACAAATCATTAATAACTCGCAGTTTTTGAAAGACTATTTAGATAATTCTACCGAGATGATTTACAGACAAGTCCAGAAATAAAGACCGATTCAAGGTCTCTAACTTATCGAAATAACATTTTGCTCCTAAGTCCTTAACTCCTATTTTGACAGCGAAGAGGCTTCGCTAACTTACTCCTTCGCTAACGTTTAAAGGCCGTATATAAGCCACACCACAAATGTAGGTGCGCCAAAATTTTCCGAATAAATGACGTCACGCTCTAGGAAGAACCACGTATGTCACGGTTTTCGGACTATTGACATACGTGTTTCGTTTTTTTGCATGGCATAATAGCTAATTGTGCCTATGGCGGTTGGCCCAGTGATGGCCTACATTACGCTACGGTATTATTTTTGGTAACACGTAGCTCAAAAATCGTTCCGTAGCGTAATTGAAGTATTTCGTGTCGTACTACCGCAAAAATATTCCAATAACGTAACTGCTACGCAAGATATTTCGTAGCATAACTTCAGGGGCGGCGCCAAAGCGGGGAGGGGCAGGGGCGGGCAAATATTGCGCCCCCGGACTTAACCCTATTTGTAACAGGCTCCTGGCTACCCCTATTTGTAACAGGGGGGCGGATTCCGCCCCCCCCCCGGAGATCTCGAGATCTACCAGTCCGATTTTCGAAAATGAAACGGCGTTTGGTTCCCCTCAACAAGATCTACATTTATAAATAATAAAACAATCTAAATTTTTGATAGGGAGGCAACAGGGGGGCAAAAACCACAAATTTTAGTGGTATTTTTGATCCCACATAGCTTTCATGTTTATCGACCGATTTTAACACAATTAATACGAATCGATAGAGATTGAATTGAACATTGATATATGACAGTGGCGTTTCAAAATTCAAAAATAATAGGCGTGTGCAGGTCACTCAATATGGGGGTGAAGTAAATGCGTAATACAACCATTTTTGTGTGTTTTTTTAAGAAATGAAATGGTATGTGATTGTGACATTAGGCAAAACAGTTAAAAATCATATTTTTTGCCATAGGCGGTACCAGGTTAGTGAAAAATGGGGGTAAAATTGGGAAAAAATATTAACCGCAGACAAGTTGCTACCCAGCACTATAAATATGTTACTGATCGTAGATAGTTCCTTTTTGCATGTTGTACTTCATAATAGGCGTATCCAGGATCCAAACTGGGGCGGCTCAATACCTTTTGATAAGTATATTATCCGCTATTATGATACTAACTAGTCAACAGTGACTATTTCACTTACAACTTCAATTAACATTGCTTACCCCCCTTTTACCCTACCTGGACTCGCCTATTATCTTTTAATCGTTCGTAGAGTAGCCTGTGGTGCGTGTTTCATCCGAAAACTACAGTATGTTATGTCATTGTACGCCCATGCCTCTTAGTTTCCTTGCAATAATATGACCCCCTTTCTTCCATTCCTGAGCTCGCCTCTGCAAAAAAATGACTTTATTCCCTTTCCTGGCCTCATATGTGCATATATAATTATAAGCTAACCGTCTATTGCGCCGTTATCGCTGGCATATCGTCATCACCAAGCCAGTCACCCCCCTTTTCATGTGCCTGAACACGCCCCTGAAACTCTATATGTAATAAATTATGCAAATAATGGAAGCAGAAGCTATCTTTTACTTCTTGATAACTATAAATGCCCCTTACATTGCTCTATTTGCTTCCCGCCAAGCATTGAATACTTCCTGGAAACCCCCCCCCCCCCCCTTTTCAAGCCCCTGAAACCGCCTCTGCCATTGAATTTTAATGATATTTCATTAACATCAACTAATTTGCACTTGTTGCAATCACCGTGAACCGATGTAACTCCTTCATACCTGAGGCAGTTACGAAGAAACCGTGAAGATCGCATTTCCGTATTATCGCCAAATATCGCCTCCGAACCCACCCAAAACTGTACCCTGGAACTGCCTCTGTGCAGGTTAAGAACTCAAAATTTTGACTCCAAATGCGGTATTCAATTCTATGAAAAGTCCCAAAATTTCATGGGCCTGCTCCCAGCCGTTCTGGAGATATCTGCGAAAAACATGAGGGGGGGCGGAATCCGCCCCCCCTGTTACAAATAGGGTTAAGGAGGCCCATAAAATCAAAGGAAGGCCCCTCGCAAAGATACATAAATACTGAGAGGTTCCTAAATAAATAGGCCATTGGAATGAGTTCGAGTCGCTCCTTCAAAAAAACAACCAGTAGATGCTCGAGGAGGCACTTAACCCACGAGTTACTGGGGGGGGCTATTTTTTACCCCCCCTCCCGTTATTTTGCAATAACTCCTAAACTAACACCGGTATCGTCACTAAACTTGCAGTACCTTCTCTCACATCAATTCTACACATGTTGGCAAAACAAAAATATGAGGTTGTGATAGGTCAACCGGGAATGACGTCAGAATGACGTCATGTTCTTCGGTTTTTGTTGCAAAATAATGGTTTGCGGAAAACGCTGTCAAAGGTACGATGTTTGAGATAAACTCAATTGTCTTGAATAAAATTAATGAAAATAGACTGGGCTATCAAACTACTATCTCAGATTTCTGAGTTTTTTTTTCTTCAAAATTTTGAGAAATCCAAATACATTTCTTTTTAACAAATTTGTCAAGAAAAAAACAGAAATATCCAAAACCCGGAATATATGTGATCGAGAGGTGTGCGGTGAATATGTGTACCAAATTTAAAGTCGATATCTTCAAAAATGACTGAGTTAAGACCTTTAAATTACAAACATCGACCACCTCTTACAGCATTACTATGCATACAAAACGCATTTCCATTTTTGCTTTTTACTTCTATTTATATGGAACAAACAAAGTTCTAATGTGATTTTACGCGTTCTAGACGAAAAACAAACCCATAAACATGTGTTACAACGCCTAATGACCGTAATCTGCAGTTTGACCTCGTGACCTTGGATGATCTTGATCTGACCCAAGGTCATAAACAGCTTATAAAAGTACTTAAAAGTGTCAGACACACGAATCATTCCGATTTATCGACAGCTTATGCGTTTAATATCGCAATTTTGCGCGACAATTCCATCCATCGAGACCTTTTGACACGGTCAAACATTTTGTACTTGACCCGACCTTTGACGTGATCGGTGACCCCGAGGTCAATAATATTATGTTTCCCTCGATAAATTTCCCAGGGCTATCGAATTCCGTTTTAATTTTTACATTCGGTCCAGTAGTTCCGGAAATCCGAGGGAGGGGGGGGGGCAAAAAATAGCCCCCCCCCCCCCCAGTAAGTCGCGTTATGAAATATACCCCAGTAACTCGCGGGTTAAAAAGATAAGTGTGACAAGTTCCAAGGAGGCCCTTAAAAAGACAATTGAGGCAAACTCCAAGAAGACCGTAAAAACAATCCACACAAGCTCCAAATATCCCCTAAACAGATGACTGACACAAGCACAAAGAAGGTCGCGAAAAGACAGCCGAGACAAGCTCCTAAGATGCCACTAAGAAGACAACCGATATAGACTCCATATAGACCCCTATGGCAATAACCGGGAAAGCTGATCATGGGATACTTCAGATGAGACTTCTAAAACCACAACTTATTCCTTGAAAGCGTCTAGAAAGGCAGTCGGGAAATTTTTGACGAGACACCCACGAAAAGAGCAGGGATGAAGACAAAAATCAAATAGGGCCCTTGCCTTTGGTTTGTCCCTCCCCGACACATTCATGGCGCTGCCCTGCAAAGCATTTGTTGCTAGTGGTAATGGGTATCTCATTAGTATCCTATATAGCTGAGGGTTTAACCTTATTGTTCAATTCTAACGTCTTATGGATCGGTGGTTATATTACCGTTTCCCTGCAATTAACGCCCCATATTGATTCAACTCGCCGTTGACTGGCGTCTCAGCCGAAGGTGGGCAAATTTTGTCCTTCAGTCGAGACGTGGATACTGGATGCCGTTTGTCACAAACGTTTTGCAAATTCAAGAAATGTTGTGCAGCGAAAGCGGTGTTATATTTTTTGAGCGGTTTTATATTCTTAGAGTTTGAATAATGCCTAGACTTTTACGGCTTATTTTACGTTTAACTTAGTTTTCATCAAACTCGTAGATTGTGACGTCACTGAATTTGCAGTATCATAAAAGAAGTTATTGACATTTGTATCGGTTTGAAATACTTTTTATAAATTAAGTCCAAATTATTTGAGTGAACAAATTTTCGAGGTCAGGTTCCGCGCTAAGCAGAGCTTGTTGCACAGGCCCTGACCCAGCCATCAGACCTCGCAATTCCCGGTAAACGGCAGCATTTAGAAGCGAAAGTGTTTCGTACCGAACATACCTGGACAATGTCCTTCTGGCGTCACCTGACATGTGCGTGTGCGACGAGTGCGACCGCTGCCACCATCCGGAGGCCATCCTAGTCAGGGAGAAATAGCGAGTGCTGAAGCGACTCGAACCCAGCCTGTCACACTGAGTGAGGTCTGAAGCCCAGCGCTCTCCCGTCTGAGCTACACTGAGTGAGGTCTGAAGCCCAGCGCTCTCCCGTCTGAGCTACACTGAGTGAGGTCTGAAGCCCAGCACTCTCCCGTCTGAGCTACACTGAGTGAGGTCTGAAGCCCGGCGCTCTCCCGTCTGAGCTACACTGAGTGAGGTCTGAAGCCCGGCGCTCTCCCGTCTGAGCTACACTGAGTGAGGTCTGAAGCCCAGCACTCTCCCGTCTGAGCTACACTGAGTGAGGTCTGAAGCCCAGCGCTCTCCCGTCTGAGCTACACTGAGTGAGGTCTGAAGCCCAGCGCTCTCCCGTCTGAGCTACAGGGGCGGACAAGTTAATGCTGGATAAACTTGGGAGCCTAATAGCTTGATTGGTTTCTGATCTATTGCTATTGCGAATGGTCCTCAGGAGAATGACAATATTGACCCGCCAATCAATGTCGTGTTACAAGTGTTATACACCAGTAACAATCAGTAAGATTGCTGGTGCTAACAATCCGTGTTAGCTATTGCCGTTGCATCAATTACTTTCAATAATGATGATGCTTTGTGCTACGAATATCTTCGCAACTGTCTGTCACGAAATAAATGCATGACGGCTGGTTGATAGGAAAGTTAAAAATGTGGATGCATGAAAACATCACCGTTACATACTGTTGATTTTCCTGGTATCTTTTGTATAGTAGTACGATATATTCTAACCTACGTTTAACAAAAAATAGCGTAATCGGTAACGTAGCAAAATATAACGTAACGTAATTCGGTAGGATAGCTATGGGCTAAAAACCATACGTACCGTAGCGTAATTCCGTAGCGTAGCATAGGGTAGGCCATCACTGGCGACTGCAGTGATGACAACTCCTGGGTGTATGGTTGAGAGAGAAATGGGCTGTTCCGTGTGTTTAGAAGTATATTGAATTTTCCTTCTCTGTATGTATTTAGACATACTTTTTATTTGAATAAATTCCTTCGTCTCACATTGCAAGTAGTTAAAATTGCTGTGAATGTTCAAATGGTTGTGATATCACTAACTTCACTGCATTTTGACCAACTTCACTTGTGAAATTATTCACCATGCATTGCATGCTTACATATATTATGTAAAATATTGAGTTTGATGTTGTTGATTGCGGTTGGAAGCACATATAGCATGGGTTTGAAGTAACATTAATCAAGTGAGTTGAAGCCAAACTGCAAAAGAACAAATTCAGTGAGGCTCAGTAGGTACCTAAATGATGGGGTAGACTATCGTAACCCTGGACACATCCTAAGTCTAGACTTTTCATGCTATCATAATGTAAACAATAACTGACACACTGAACCACTGTGCGTTGGTATCGTCTACAATATGATAACATGAAAAGTCTGAGGTTAGGACGTGTCCGAAGATTGGACTTTTACGCTTGTCATTGGCAGACCCAAGCGTTGCACTGAATTGTTACACCTTAAATTGTTACCTATATGGATCATGGATTGATGCCCTGATTTTTCCCATTGAGCTTGGATTAATGTCAGACAAACCCTGATTTGCTTGCATTGAGCCTGGACCAGATGCATAGCCAGGGGGGGGGGGGGGGTGCAAATGGTGATCCTGCACACGGAAGATTTTGCCGGGCCCCCTATGCCCGGCTACAACCACATGGCCTGGCGGCCGTCATTTTATGTTGTAAAATACCATGAGAGAAGCGGGTCCAAAGCCCTCTCACACAATACAAGGACCCTCCTAATTTGTCAGAGAGCCCTATGATAAGGAGGAAGAACACTTTCGAGGGCCCTCTCAGGCCTGGCATGGACCCTCTCAGTTATGGAATGGGCCCTCTCAGACCTGGCATGGACCCTCTCCAGGGGCATAGCCAAGGGAGGAGGCGCAAACGGGGCAATTCCCCCCCCCCCCCCCCTGAAGGTCCGTCCATACATTTGGTCGAAAACATTAATGATTTTTCGATTTTTTAAAGATTTTTTGTTGTTAAAAATATGCCTCTCTAAGGATAGAGCGGGCCAAATCCGGTGAGTTTGTTTTGGTGGGGGTACCTTATCCCCACCCTCCCTGATTAAAAATTACACCCCTGGAGTGAATACACCACTGGCTTGGACTGATGTCCAAATGGCCTTGATATGCTCTGGCAGTTGCGCTTAATGTTGTGTATTTCTTAAATATCTGAAATGTAATGATTTGAAAAGTTGTGAGGACATTCACTGGAGTTTCCATCCGCAGTTGGTTTCAACCAGTGAAACTTGTCTTTTGTGATTTTTTTTCTCAAATTTGTAAATGGTTAGCATTCTGGATATTTAAAGGGAATCTTTGAGTTCAATAGAGAAAATCGAGGTAGAGGTCATCAGCATAAACTCATGAAACAAAGTAGGACTAGGGTACGACAGTCATTTTTCAGTAGAAGGGTTGTAGGACATTGAAATAAGCTACAAGGGATGTCGTTGATGCAGTGGCACTTGCTTCCTTCAAAATTAAGTTAGATAAATACTTTACAGAGAAGGGATTAGTTCATAAAAACTCGTGGGATTTGGCTTCTTTTATGCAGGTAGTCGGTAGAGTAATGTGATTTGAAGGGGCGAGACTGGTGGAGGGGAGGGAGGAGTGCAACCTCGGATGGGCACAAGAGGCTCTTTGTTGCTCTTTGTTATGTCTTTGTCTTTATGAGTGACACACACAGTCAGCTATTAAACTTGCATATTTTGGATTATCTTTTTATTAACATTTACCATAAGCTTATGAATTATAAGCGCAAATTTGTTTGTGTTTGAGTGTGTTGTGGGAGCTGGCAAAAACATAGTTAATAATGTGTAATATTGTGTCATTAATATTGTCAGGGTATTGTCTATTTTCTGTTGAGAATGGAGTGCCACCAAGTAATAGGTATATCTTGATTTGTTTCGATATGTGTGGTTTGGCTTGGCAAAAACATTGAGGCTGTATGAATGTGACAAAGGTGGTGATTTTTTTTTTCTCGCGAGAGTGTCCTAGCATTTATATTTTTCTGAAAAATGACACCCTGTGTAAATGAAACACTTTTTTCCACTATTTGTCCTGAGTTTTACTATGAATTCCTCACTCCTTAATTTAAACTGTATTGGATAATTGAAACCCTAATTCTGATTTATGGATGTAATGACATGAACAGCCTGTGGAGGAAATTACAGGTATGAATTGGCATAGGTAATATCATATTCTGATGAAGCAAGTAATTGGGAATTGATATAGTCAAGAACATGTGTTTTTGGTTGAATATTTCCCATATTACCAGTGCCGTAACCCGTGACAGTAGGTGGCGCTAGTGACAGACTCCATGCGCCAATCGTGCCGTACCAGCTTGTCCTGGAATACAAACAAAAATGACCCTAGCTAAGCAGGGGTAATTTTTTTTCTGTGCCATTTTTGGTCGGGGCCACTCAAAGCATTTTCACCACCCCTGGTTGAAGCATGCAGCGCTCAGGACGTACTCCCTTTTGGCGGATTCGAGAAAGGAGATCATGAACAATTGAATAAAACTACATTTTTATGTTGGCATGCGTAAAGGCCTGGCAATTTTATGGAGGGCAAAAAGGACTATGTGTTACTACCACGTGTGTTCTCGTACCGTTTCATATTTCAAACCTGTTTTAGCTTTACCAGAGCGCGACTGCTCGGTCATCGCCCCAAAAAGACGTTTTACTGGTTGGTAAATACATTGCGAGTTGAATGATTGCGCTTTTTCTCGCGCAACACTTGAAGCACGTGCACGCCATTTGTTCAATGTTTGGTAAACGAATAGCTACTAGGCTAGTCATGCTCACGCACTTGTGTACCTATGTCTGTGGCCGTGTGTTTCAGTGTGGCGTATGTGACTATGTATGTGGCCGTGTGTGTCAGTGTGGCGTATGTTGGGCTGACTATGTTTGTGGCCGTGTGTTTCAGTGTGGCGTATGGTGGCGCTGACTATGTCTGTGGCCGTGTGTTTCAGTGTGGCGCATGGTGGCGATGACTATGTCTGTGGCCGTGTGTTTCAGTGTGGCGCATGGTGGCGCTGACTATGTCTGTGGCCGTGTGTTTCAGTGTGGCGTATGGTGGCGCTGGCTATGTCTGTGGCGTGTGTTTCAGTGTGGCGTATGTTGGGCTGACTATATATATATGGCCGTGTGTTTCAGTGTGGCGTATGGTGGCGCTGACTATGTATGTGGCCGTGTGTTTCAGTGTGGCGCTGACTATGTCTGTGGCCGTGTGTGTCAGTGTGGCGTATGGTGGCGCTGACTATGTCTGTGGCCGTGTGTTTCAGTGTGGCGCTGACTATGTCTGTGGCCGTGTGTTTCAGTGTGGTGTATGTGACTATGTATGTGGCCGTGTGTTTCAGTGTGGCGTATGGTGGCGCTGACTATGTCTGTGACCGTGTGTTTCAGTGTGGCGTATGGTGGCGCTGACTATGTCTGTGGCCGTGTGTTTCAGTGTGGCGTATGGTGGCGCTGACTATGTCTGTGGCCGTGTGTTTCAGTGTGGCGTATGGTGGCGCTGACTATGTCTGTGGCCGTGTGTTTCAGTGTGGTGTATGGTGGCGCTGACTATGTCTGTGGCCGTGTGTTTCAGTGTGGCGTATGGTGGCGCTGACTATGTATGTGGCCGTGTGTTTCAGTGTGGCGTATGGTGGCGCTGGCTATGTCTGTGGCCGTGTGTTTCAGTGTGGCGTATGGTGGCGCTGACTATGTATGTGGCCGTGTGTTTCAGTGTGGCGCTGACTATGTCTGTGGCCGTGTGTTTCAGTGTGGCGTATGTTGGGCTGACTATGTATGTGGCCGTGTGTTTCAGTGTAGCGCATGGTGGCACTGACTATGTATGTGGCCGTGTGTTTCAGTGTGGCGTATGGTGGCGCTGACTATGTCTGTGGCCGTGTGTTTCAGTGTGGCGCATGGTGGCGCTGACTATGTCTGTGGCCGTGTGTTTCAGTGTGGCGTATGGTGGCGCTGACTATGTCTGTGGCCGTGTGTTTCAGTGTGGCGTATGGTGGCGCTGACTATGTCTGTGGCCGTAAGTTTCAGTGTGGCGTATGGTGGCGCTGACTATGTCTGTGGCCGTGTGTTTCAGTGTGGCGCATGGTGGCGCTGACTATGTATGTGGCCGTGTGTTTCAGTGTGGCGCTGACTATGTCTGTGGCCGTGTGTTTCAGTGTGGCGTATGGTGGCGCTGACTATGTATGTGGCCGTGTGTTTCAGTGTGGCGCATGGTGGCGCTGACTATGTCTGTGGCCGTGTGTTTCAGTGTGGCGCATGGTGGCGCTGACTATGTCTGTGGCCGTGTGTTTCAGTGTAACGTATGGTGGCGCTGACTATGGCTGTGGCCGTGTGTTTCAGTGTGGCGTATGGTGGCGCTGAATATGTTTGTGGCCGTGTGTTTCAGTGTGGCGTATGGTGGCGCTGACTATGATTATTTATTTATTTATTTATTTATTTCACATAATCAGGTCGTTCCACTGTGACAGGGTTATTCCACGACCATCGAACACGATCAGACAGTTGTCAAATCAACCTTAATACGACTAAAAAAGAAGACAAAACAATTACACAAATATTTACAATGGACAAATCATGCAAGTAGCAAGTCACGAATCTTGGTCTTGAACGGTGGCATAGCCAGGCCAGAGTGCCCATTGGCGATCACGAGTCGGTTATACAGCTCAGCAGCTCGGTACACACATCGTCGTTTCCCATGATTGTTTCTGACACGGGGCAAGCTTAGATGGTGAGACTGCCTAGTATCACGGCGCACATGCTCGTGGTTGTATGTAATGCACGAACGCAACAAGTCAGGTTTTTCGTAAGTGAGTATACCGTGCAGCAGACAAAGATCAAAATATGACACCATGTCAGACGTACCCAACCATCTGAGATCACCGATGACATCGGAAATATGGTCATACTTTCGCCTCCCGGAAATGACCCTGGCTGAGAAGTTAAACACTTTCTGCAACTTGGTAATGTTCGTGCGGTTAACGCTTCCGTAGACTTGTACACAATACCGTACATGGGAAAGGGCCAGGGCGTCAACTATCCTCGGTAGTACACTCAATGGAATGATATGTCTGATGTGCATGAGTCCGATAAGGATACCGAAACAGCGGTTGATGATGTGGTCTATGTGCGTCGCCCAAGAGAGTTCAGAGTCCATGACTACCCCTAGGTTTTTCACGGACTTGGAGAAAGGCAGGAGCTGGCCCATGAACTTGATCTGTGGGGGATCCCTGATTTGGACCAGCTGGCGACGGTCGCCGCACAGGAGGAGCTCTGTCTTGCTGGCGTTCACCAGCATACCATGCTGGAGGAACCAGGTGCACATCATATCGAAAATATTCTCCAGCGCCAGCTTCAGCTCTGGTAGCCTGCTGCGGGGGCCAATGATTGCCACCTGGGAATCATCGGCATAGCGGACCAAGGAGGTGCGGAAGCCGCTGATAATCCTGGGACGATCACGTATCGGACCTCAGCCGCCGCTGTACGGGCCTACTAATCGGTCTCTCCCAAATTCGTCATTACATCCCCGACGGTGTCATCAAAATTTTGGTAATATCACTCGTCATGTCGCGCGTCCAATACTGCCTCACAGTATATGGCAACGGATCTCAAAAGAACTTTGATCGGATTCAGAAAATTCTAAATTTCGCAGCTAGAGTTATTTTCGGCCGCCGCAAATTCGACCACGTCTCTGATCTCCGTGACCAACTCCGCTGGATGACTCCCAAAACCATGGCTGACTTCCAAACCCTGGTCACCGCCCACAAGGTCATACAGCGTGGAGAACCCGAGGTTCTGGCATCCATGTTTACATCAAATTCCGATGCCAGAGCGAGATCTACCCGTCAGGACCACCTTTTCCATCTCCCTCGGCCCCGATTAGAAACCGGCAAGCGTCGTTTTGCATATCGTGCCGCGACGTTACTGAACACCCTCCCCCGCGAGCTTGTGCAGCTGCCCCCCACCAGATTTGCTCGCGCCTCCAAAGCCAGACTTGTTCAGAGAATCTGAGCGTGGTATATGTGACTCTGCCCTAGTTTCGCCGCGTAGTTCGTGTATGCCTGTCATTGGTACCGTCCCACCAACGCGATATTCCGAACGTGACGAGTCTGAGTGCTCTGTGAGCAGTATGAATGTGCCGTGTGATGGTGTATTTGTTGAACTTTGCCTGTATGCTGCCAACCTGACACAGACTCTGAGCGGTAATCGCCACGCCAACTGTGGATGCTCATGAATGTAAATACATACATACATACATACATACATACGTGTGTTTCAGTGTGGCGTATGGTGGCGCTGACTATGTCTGTGGCCGTGTGTTTCAGTGTGGCGTATGGTGGCGCTGGCTATGTCTGTGGCCGTATGTTTCAGTGTGGCGTATGGTGGCGCTGACTATGTATGTGGCCGTGTGTTTTAGTGTGGCGTATGGTGGCGCTGACTATGTATGTGGCCGTGTGTTTCAGTGTGGCGTATGGTGGCGCTGGCTATGTATGTGGCCGTGTGTTTCAGTGTGGCGTATGGTGGCGCTGGCTATGTATGTGGCCGTGTGTTTCAGTGTGGCGTATGGTGGCGCTGACTATGTATGTGGCCGTGTGTTTCAGTGTGGCGTATGGTGGCGCTGGCTATGTATGTGGCCGTGTGTTTCAGTGTGGCGCTGACTATGTATGTGGCCGTGTGTGTCAGTGTGGCGTATGGTGGCGCTGGCTATGTCTGCGGCCGTGTGTTTCAGTGTGGCGTATGGTGGCGCTGGCTATGTCTGTGGCCGTATGTTTCAGTGTGGCGTATGGTGGCGCTGACTATGTATGTGGCCGTGTGTTTCAGTGTGGCGCTGACTATGTATGTGGCCGTGTGTGTCAGTGTGGCGTATGGTGGCGCTGGCTATGTCTGCGGCCGTGTGTTTCAGTGTGGCGTATGGTGGCACTGACTATGTCTGTGGCCGTGTGTTTCAGTGTGGCGTATGTGACTATGTATGTGGCCGTGTGTGTCAGTGTGGCGTATGGTGGCGCTGACTATGTCTGTGGCCGTGTGTTTCAGTGTGGCGCTGACTATGTCTGTGGCCGTGTGTTTCAGTGTGGCGTATGTTGGCGCTGACTATGTCTGTGGCCGTGTGTTTCAGTGTGGCGTATGTTGGAGCTGACTATGTCTGTGGCCGTGTGTTTCAGTGTGGCGTATGGTGGCGCTGACTATGTCTGTGGCCGTGTGTTTCAGTGTGGCGTATGGTGGCGCTGACTATGTCTGTGGCCGTGTGTTTCAGTGTGGCGTATGGTGGCGCTGACTATGTCTGTGGCCGTGTGTTTCAGTGTGGCGTATGGTGGCGCTGACTATGTCTGTGGCCGTGTGTTTCAGTGTGGCGTATGGTGGCGCTGGCTATGTCTGTGGCCGTGTGTTTCAGTGTGGCGTATGGTGGCGCTGACTATGTCTGTGGCCGTGTGTTTCAGTGTGGCGTATGGTGGCGCTGACTATGTCTGTGGCCGTGTGTTTCAGTGTGGCGCATGGTGGCGCTGACTATGTCTGTGGCCGTGTGTTTCAGTGTGGCGCTGACTATGTCTGTGGCCGTGTGTTTCAGTGTGGCGTATGGTGGCGCTGACTATGTCTGTGGCCGTGTGTTTCAGTGTGGCGTATGGTGGCGCTGACTATGTCTGTGGCCGTGTGTTTCAGTGTGGCGTATGGTGGCGCTGACTATGTCTGTGGCCGTGTGTTTCAGTGTGGCGTATGGTGGCGCTGACTATGTCTGTGGCCGTGTGTTTCAGTGTGGCGTATGGTGGCGCTGACTATGTCTGTGGCCGTGTGTTTCAGTGTGGCGTATGGTGGCGCTGACTATGTCTGTGGCCGTGTGTTTCAGTGTGGCGTATGGTGGCGCTGACTATGTCTGTGGCCGTGTGTTTCAGTGTGGCGTATGGTGGCGCTGACTATGTCTGTGGCCGTGTGTTTCAGTGTGGCGTATGTTGGAGCTGACTATGTCTGTGGCCGTGTGTTTCAGTGTGGCGTATGGTGGCGCTGACTATGTCTGTGGCCGTGTGTTTCAGTGTGGCGTATGGTGGCGCTGACTATGTCTGTGGCCGTGTGTTTCAGTGTGGCGTATGGTGGCGCTGACTATGTCTGTGGCCGTGTGTTTCAGTGTGGCGTATGGTGGCGCTGACTATGTCTGTGGCCGTGTGTTTCAGTGTGGCGCTGACTATGTCTGTGGCCGTGTGTTTCAGTGTGGCGTATGTTGGCGCTGACTATGTCTGTGGCCGTGTGTTTCAGTGTGGCGTATGTTGGAGCTGACTATGTCTGTGGCCGTGTGTTTCAGTGTGGCGTATGGTGGCGCTGACTATGTCTGTGGCCGTGTGTTTCAGTGTGGCGTATGGTGGCGCTGACTATGTCTGTGGCCGTGTGTTTCAGTGTGGCGTATGGTGGCGCTGACTATGTCTGTGGCCGTGTGTTTCAGTGTGGCGTATGGTGGCGCTGACTATGTCTGTGGCCGTGTGTTTCAGTGTGGCGTATGGTGGCGCTGACTATGTCTGTGGCCGTGTGTTTCAGTGTGGCGTATGGTGGCGCTGACTATGTCTGTGGCCGTGTGTTTCAGTGTGGCGTATGGTGGCGCTGACTATGTCTGTGGCCGTGTGTTTCAGTGTGGCGTATGGTGGCGCTGACTATGTCTGTGGCCGTGTGTTTCAGTGTGGCGTATGGTGGCGCTGACTATGTCTGTGGCCGTGTGTTTCAGTGTGGCGTATGGTGGCGCTGACTATGTCTGTGGCCGTGTGTTTCAGTGTGGCGTATGGTGGCGCTGACTATGTCTGTGGCCGTGTGTTTCAGTGTGGCGTATGGTGGCGCTGACTATGTCTGTGGCCGTGTGTTTCAGTGTGGCGTATGTTGGAGCTGACTATGTCTGTGGCCGTGTGTTTCAGTGTGGCGTATGGTGGCGCTGACTATGTCTATGGCCGTGTGTTTCAGTGTGGCGTATGGTGGCGCTGACTATGTCTGTGGCCGTGTGTTTCAGTGTGGCGTATGGTGGCGCTGACTATGTCTGTGGCCGTGTGTTTCAGTGTGGCGTATGGTGGCGCTGACTATGTATGTGGCCGTGTGTTTCAGTGTGGCGTATGGTGGCGCTGACTATGTCTGTGGCCGTGTGTTTCAGTGTGGCGTATGGTGGCGCTGACTATGTCTGTGGCCGTGTGTTTCAGTGTGGCGTATGGTGGCGCTGACTATGTCTGTGGCCGTGTGTTTCAGTGTGGCGTATGGTGGCGCTGACTATGTCTGTGGCCGTATGTTTCAGTGTGGCGTATGGTGGCGCTGACTATGTCTGTGGCCGTGTGTTTCAGTGTGGCGTATGGTGGCGCTGACTATGTCTGTGGCCGTGTGTTTCAGTGTGGCGTATGGTGGCGCTGACTATGTCTGTGGCCGTGTGTTTCAGTGTGGCGCTGACTATGTCTGTGGCCGTGTGTTTCAGTGTGGCGTATGGTGGCGCTGACTATGTCTGTGGCCGTGTGTTTCAGTGTGGCGTATGGTGGCGCTGACTATGTCTGTGGCCGTGTGTTTCAGTGTGGCGTATGGTGGCGCTGACTATGTCTGTGGCCGTGTGTTTCAGTGTGGCGTATGGTGGCGCTGAGCAGGTGTCGGCTGTGACTCGGCCACGTCTGGATCAGCGGCAGCGGCAGCGGCGGAGGTCTGCAGCGGCAGCGGCGGAGGTGCAGCGGTCCGGCGCAGCGGCGCGCCTCGCTCGCAGACATGAAGTCCTCGTCCTTCTCACTCCGCATCATGAGACGGGTGAGTACTTCCCGGTGAGATGTCAGGTGTGAGAAGACTAATTGTATTGTCCACTGTGATGTCAGGTGGTGAAAAGTGATTCAAAAAAACTTTGCATGTCAGCGCTTCTTAACCCATGAGATCAACAACTGAGAAAAAACTAGGTCGACAAAACTGTGTAAGCGGTCACGAAATTGACCTGACCTTAGATAACATATATACAAAATCCGAGATAAGCAAATTGTAGGTATCTATCACCTTATCAAATCCTGCAATATTGAAACCGATCGCCTTGCAATTGTGGC
Organism: Chirona hameri; assembly: GCA_036785665.1. Taxonomy (NCBI): domain Eukaryota; kingdom Metazoa; phylum Arthropoda; class Thecostraca; order Balanomorpha; family Balanidae; genus Chirona; species Chirona hameri. The sequence goes on from JAXIVJ010001807.1 coordinate 56,194, forward strand.
TGCGGTACTGCCGCAAACGTCTTGGAGGTGGGGGTCATCACGAGACCTGGTCTGGTAACCTGACCTGAGATGACCCGAGATAAATAATTTGATATAATGTGGGTAGTTCATTTCCAAACAGGTATGCAAAAAACGGCGGCGCGCAGCGCCGCCGTTTTTCGCTATCCTTGACAAACCGGAGGAGTGGGCGGATTTCGCCCCCCCCCCCCTTTCAAGGCGAGTGTTAAAGGGAACTGCTCACCTTGTTTTTTATATGTATACCTGACATATACCTGACGTACCACAAGTATGCATCGTGTGAAATTAAAATAACATCGCTGATTAGCTGATGTGTTGCCCTTTTAACACGCGCCCTGGAGGGCCTCTGATAATTACACGCCCTGGAGGGGGCGGATTTCGCCCCCCCCCTATGATCTCGAAAACAACGCAACGTAGCGACAAGGGGAAAACGACGTTAGATAGCTCGAGACAAGCTCTTTCGAAAGTATTTCGTTCATTTTTTTTTCAGGTCAATATTGAGGTCACCCGAGGTCATCAAGGGTCGGATTTTCAAGTTTTCAAGACTTCGGTTCGAACACCCCCAAATATCTCGGGAACTATGATAGTTAGCAGCAAACGGAAAAAAACAATCGAAAGTCATTGAAAAATTCAATCGACATGGGTGTCCTCAGATTTGAGCTCAGGTCAATAGTTTAGGCTCCAGAGGTCACCGAATGTCAAAAAGGTGATTTTGTTTTCAAAATTGTTTTTCACAAATAACCTTTGAACTAATAAAGATAAAGCAATAATGTTTACGCCATCGCGTGTGTCTTGTCAAGGCGCTTCGAATCATATTAATGGTCACCTGGTTAGGTCAACTGATAAATTTGACCTCAGGTCAAGGTCAAATGGTGACCCAAGTTGGTCATGTTGCATATTGGGAGGCGTGTCTCGACGAGACAAACATATTGGTACCTTTTTATCTTCTCTATCTTCATTATGTCGATAGTTATTGATAAAACCGTGTTGGCGGTCACAAAATTGACCTGACCTTAGGTCACCGATATTAGAAATCCGAGATCAACGAATTGTTGGTATCTATGACCTTATGAAGTCCTGCAAGATTGAAACCGATCGGCGTAAAACTGTGGCTGTGGTACTACTGCAAACGTTTTGGAGTTGAGGTCATCACGTGACCTGGTCTGGTGACCTGACCTGAGATGACCTGAGGCCAAAAATTTTACATAATTCGGGACGTTCATTTCTAAACAGGTATACAAAAAATGGCGGCGCTGCGCGCCGCCGTTTTTGCGCTATCCTTTAAAAACCGGAGGGGTGGGCGGATTTCGCCCCCCTCCAGGGCGCGTGTTAAGGGACACGGAGCGGGATTTCCTTGACAGATTGCTTGCTAGTTGGAAGTAAGGGGCATATTGAGTTCAAAAATACGAATATGACTTTGGTTTGGACCATAGATGGATATCTGTGGAGAAAAAGTAAGTTTCTCTTTGTATGACACGTGACGTCATACAACACCAGTGGCTGGACCTGACCCGACTCTGGCTACGCCTGCCGCCTACCACAGTCTCTGGCAAGGGGCCGCCGCACCGGGCGGGTGGCTGAGCGGATATTAGCGAGGCTTCAGATACTGTCAGAGACTGTCGTCGTGCCAGAGAGCGTATCAAAAGCCCAGTATGTAACGTCAACAAATCAGCCAATCAGCGATGGGAGTACCATGCCTGCTAGTGGTAAGGTATATATTAAACGCTTAGAAGGTGAACAGTTTCCTTTAAGAACATGAGGATCTGTCGCGGGAAACAACAACACCACAAAATGGGAGAGGAAAGAGGGGGGGGGGGGGATAGATAGAGAGGGACCGAAAATAGCTGCGGGCAGTTGCGCTGCTGATTCCCTTTGACTTTTGTTGGTCCCCTGTGTCTTTATACGAGATCTGGTGTGGCTATGACCTCGTTTGAAGCACCTTAAAATGAAACGAGCCGGCTCCATTCGGCGATGAGAGTTTGGCGGGGGTGACGTCTCGCGATGGACTGACGCGCCCGCCAGCCGGACTGCACGAGATACCAGAGCCCTGCCGCCGCACTGCTAATGCTCATCTGCCAACACATACACGGACCAATACACGGCCGCTAAACTGAACAGAGAGCTCCGGTATGATGGAGCGTTCAGAGAATCCGCAGCGGGTCAGCCAACACACACCCTACTGCTGCGGCACCGTGTTATCTGTGCTGGCAGAATGTGGCTCATTAACCTTAAACTTTATGACGTTCGGGTAACTTACTATCAGTTGGCGTCTTGGCTGTTTTAACCCTTGCCCTACGGGGGGGGGGGGGGGGGGGCTGACAAGCCCCCCTGAGGTTTTTCTTGAATAACTTTTTACACATATGGCAAATCTTGCTGACATTTTCGGTATCTGAGTGTACAACAATTATACTACGCTGCAACCATTGTATTCAAATTAGTTAATAAGTTTAGGAGATATTCATGTTCATGTTGGTGAAAAATAGATAAATATTTGACAAATGGTAAAAAACAGAGTTTTAAAAGAAATTGCAAACGCAATTCACCTAAGATACAAAATGGCATTCTCTTTAAAATGACAGTCTCGGGGTTTCAAAATGTTGGGTTTTTAACCCTAAAAATAAAATAAAACAATGTTTTTTTAATCCCCACAAAATCAACATTTTCAAAGATGTTAAAAAAACGGAATATGTGTGAGACAGCTGAATATTGACAATACTCATACCAAATGGCAAAGCAATATCTTCATTTTTGACTGAGTGATGGCTCCCAAGTGTAAAAACTAATGCCGTCATTTTTTTAATAACTTTTTTTGACTTTTTTTGACAAGATACGAACAAATAATTACCTTCTCTGTATTTCTGAGCCAAAACTGGTCAAGGAACATGCTTTTTATTTACATTTATCAATTTCTAATTTTGAGGTTTCCTGAAGAGCAAAATCGCTGTTCTGGACGTGGTAAATCCGAGGTCATTCACTTGACCTGGAATGTCACCCGTTGATCTGAAACCTAAAAATCGCATAGTGTTAGATTCTTCTCATGACAGGGAACATGCTGGTTCTTACCGCATTGCTCTAAGTTGCTTGGTTTGGAAGTTAACAGGGTGGCTTGTGAGCCCCGTAGGGCGAAGGTGAAAAAAGCTCCCGTAGGGCGAGGGTTTAAACAGGACAGAACGGGTGAGTTTGTTGGAAGTGACGATATGGTACAAACAGAAGCTTAACCCTATTTGTAACAGGGGGGGGGGGGGGGCGGATTCCGCCCCCCTCATGTTTTTCGCAAATATCCCCAGAACGGCTGGGAGCAGGCCCATGCAAATTTGGGACTTTTCATATAATTGAATACCGCATTTGGAGTCAAAATTTTGAGTTCTTAACCTGAACAGAGGCGGTTCCAGGGCACAGTTTTGGGTGGGTTCGGAGGCGACATTTGACGATAATACGGAAATGCAACCTTCACGGGTTTCTTCCTAACTGCCTCAAGTATGAAAGCGTTACATCGGTTTACGGTGATTGCAACAAGTGCAAATTAGTTGATGTTAATGAAATATCATACAAATTGCATGGCAGAGGCGGTTTCAGGGGCTTGAAAACGGGGGGGGGGGGGTTCCAGGAAGTATTCAATGCTTGGCGGGACGCCAATAGAGCGATGTAAGGGATATTTATAGCTATCAAGATGTAAAAGATAGCTTCTGCTTCCATTATTTGCATAATTTATTACATATAGAATTTCAGGGGCGTGTTCAGGCCCATGAAAAGGGGGTGACTGGCATGGTGATGACGACATGCCAGCGATAACGGCACAATAGACGTTTAGCTTATAATGATATATGCACATATGAGGCCAGAAAAAGGAATAAAGTCATTTTTGGCAGAGGCGCGCTCAGGAATGGAAGAAAGGGGGTCATATTATTGCAAGGAAACTAAGAGGCATGGGCGTACAATGACATAACATACTGCAGTTTTCGAATGAAACACGCACCACAGGCTACTCTACGAACGATTATAAGATAATAGGCGAGTCCAGGTAGGGTAAAAAGGGGGGTAAGCAATATTAATTGAAGTTTTAGTGAAATAGTCACTGTTGACTAGTTAGTATCATAATAGCGGATAATATACTTATCAAAAGGTCTTGTGCCGCCCCAGTGTGGATCCTGGATACGCCTATGATGAAGTACAACATGAAAAGGGAACTATCTACTATCAGTAACATATTTATAGTGCTGGGTAGCAACTTGTCTGCGGTTAATATTTTTTCCCAATTTGACCTCCCTTTTTCACTAACCTGGTACAGCCTATGGCAAAAAAATAGGATTTATAACAGTTTTTTATAATGTCACAATCACATACCATTTGATTTATAAAAAACAACATCAAAAAATGGTTTTATTACGCATTTACTTCACCCCCATATTGAGTGACCTGCACACGCCTACAATTTTCCATTTTTCAAACGTCACCATCATATATCAATTTCCAATTCAATCTCTATTAATTCCTATTAGTTGTGTTAAAATCGGTCGATAAACATGAGAGCTATGTTGGATCAAAAATACCACTAAAATTTGTAGTTTCCCCCCCCCCCCCTGTTGCCCCCTTATCCAAAAGTTAGAATTTGTTTTATTATTTAGAAATGTAGATCGTGTTGAGGGGAAGCAAACAACGTTTATTTTTGAAAATCGGACGGGTAGATCTCGAGATCTCCGGGGGGGTGGCGGAATCCGCCCCCCCCCCCCTGTTACAAATAGGGTTAGGAGCCAGTTACAAATAGGGTTAATCCGCGCACTGCAGGGGCTTTGCGCCGAACACGAACTGCAGTGTGGTTGATTTCGCCCCCCCCCCCCCTGAGATCTCGATAACTACGCAACGTAGCGAGAAGCGGAAAAGGAAATTTAATAACTTCATACATGTTCTATCGAAAGTATTTCAGTGTTCTTTTAGGTCAGGTCAAAATTGAGGTCACCAGAAGTCATCAAAGGTCAAATTTTCCAGTTTTTTTCTTCCTGTTTTAGGACATCGCCCCAGAAATTCCCATATATCTCAGAAACGATGCTAGTTAGAAACAAACTGAAATAAGCAAACGCCAGCCAGTGAAATTTCCAATCGCCTAGGTGTCATCAGATTTGATCTCAGATCAATATTTGAGGCTCTAGAGGTAAAAAAGAAGAACAAAATGCCGTTTTTTTGCTAAATAAAAAAACTAGTAACCTTGTTAAGTGAACTTAACAATTTGACCTCATGTCAAGGTCAAGTGGTGATCCAAGTAGGGCATGTTGCATATGGGAAGACGTGTTTCGACGAGATAAACACATTGCTGTCTGTTTTACTTCTCTATCTTCATTATGTCGAGAGTTATTGAGAAGAAAAAAGTGATGGTGACCTCGCATTACCTCAAATGACCCAATAGGGGTCACTGAACAAAAAATACACTAGGATCATCAAGAAAATCTTATAATAACATTATCCAGAAGTAATTGGACTAATATCATGCATATCCTTGAAATAGGAAGCATTTGTATATTTCCCCATTTACTTATTATGGGAGGTTACGAAATTGACCTGACCTTAGGTCACCGATATCAAAATTTCGAGATAAATGAAATGCAAGTACTGATGCCCTCATGACATCCTGTAATTTTCAAACTGATCGATGAAAAACTCTGGCTTTGGCACAACTGCAAACATTTTTGGAGGTGGGGTCACTTGACCTGGTCTGGTGAACTGACCTGAGATGACCCGAGTATATATTTTTTTCTCAAAATGTGCGCAATTGATTTCCTAACAGGTTTAACAAAACCCAGCGGCGCTGCGCGCGGCCGTTTTTTCGCTATGTTTGAAAAACCTGAGTGGGGGGGGGGGCGGAAATGAACCCCCCTGCAGTGCGCGGGTTAACCATATTTGTAACAGGCTCCTGGCTACCCCTATTTGTAACAGGGGGGGGGGCGGATTCCGCCCCCCCCCCGGAGATCTCGAGATCTACCCGTCCGATTTTCAAAAATGAAACGGCGTTTGGTTCCCGTCAACACGATTTACATTTCTAAATAATAAAAAATCTAAATTTTCTTTAGGGGGGCAACAGGGGGGCAAAAACCACTAATTTTAGTGGTATTTTTGATCCAACATAGCTTTCATGTTTATTGACCGATTTTAACACAATTAATACGAATCGATAGAGATTGAATTGTAAATTGATATATGACAGTGGCGTTTGAAAATTCAAAAATCATAGGCGTGTGCAGGTCATTCAAAATGGGGGTGAAGTAAATGCGTAATCAAACCATTTTTTGATTTGTTTTTTTAAGAAATGAAATATTATGTGATTGTGACATGAGGCAAAACAGTTAAAAATCATATTTTTTGCCATAGGCGGTACCAGGTTAGTGAAAAAGGGGGGTAAAATTGGAAAAAAAATATTAACCGCAGACAAGTTGCTACCCAGCACTATAAATATGTTACTGATCGTAGATAGTTCCTTTTTGCATGTTGTACTTCATAATAGGCGTATCCAGGATCCAAACTGGGGCGGCTCAATACCTTTTGATAAGTATATTATCCGCTATTATGATACTAACTAGTCAACAGTGACTATTTCACTTACAACTTCAATTAACATTGCTTATTCCCCTTTTACCCTACCTGGAATCGCCTATTATCTTATAATCGTTCGTAGAGTAGCCTGTGGTGCGTGTTTCATCCGAAAACTACAGTATGTTATGTCATTGTACGCCCATGCCTCTTAGTTTCCTTGCAATAATATGACCCCCTTTCTTCCATTCCTGAGCACGCCTCTGCAAAAAAATGACTTTATTCCCTTTCCTGGCCTCATATGTGCATATATAATTATAAGCTAACCGTCTATTGCGCCGTTATCGCTGGCATATCGTCATCACCAAGCCAGTCACCCCCCTTTTCATGTGACTGAACACGCCCCTGAAACTCTATATGTAATAAATTATGCAAATAATGGCAGCAGAAGCTATCTTTTACATCTTGATAACTATAAATGTCCCTTACATTGCTCTATTTTCTTCCCGCCAAGCATTGAATACTTCCTGGAAACCCCCCCCCCTTTCAAGCCCCTGAAACCGCCTCTGCCATGAAATTTTAATGATATTTCATTAACATTGCAATTACAATAATAAATAACCTTATTCTCATAATGCCGAAAAATATTTTAAAAAGACAAAGTCAAATTAGGGAGCTTTCGGCTTGCGCCTTCATCAGCCATAAATGTATTATTTTCCATTTGTGTCACCAGTTAGCAAAAAACATAAATATTCAAATATCCAGTAACCTGCATTCGGCACACATGCACTTCCAAGATGGTAGAAATTCAAGTAGGCTGCGCACAGCAACATGCCAATCAATTGGTCGAGTCGGGGTATTTAAAATAAATACAACAAATCGTCTCCATCCAAATTCTACACGTGCCCAAAGACGGCCCTGATCGAAAGATTTGGGAATCCCTTTTTATACGTGATCTCAAACCAACCCTTAACACACAAACCTCATCATGGCCTATACTCTGATATCTCTTTGTATCTGAGTCTGACTGTTCGGTGGATATGTGCATTTATTGCATTTATTGTATCATAATTTCTATTTTGTATTCTTGGGTCGATCACTGGATACGTGGGATGGCGGGGTTCATGTCCATTTGAGGGAGTTTGGGGGCGGAGTGGGGGGGGGGGGGGAACGGCACGCGTGAGGCTCGGTAACGTAAATTAATTTATATGTATTGGAAAAGGGTGTTTTGATAATTATTGTATAAATTCGGCAGGACGTATATGTATAGCTAGAAGCGCGTCTTCAGGTGAGGTAGGCATTTTGTGTATGTGTATTTGATGTAAATGTGTGTATATGCATATAAGTATAGTATACATGTATATATGAGGTAGATAGGTATGTAGTATGCGGTATATATGAGGTAGATAGGTATGTGGCATGTGGTATGTGTGTATATATGCATAGAAGTATAGTATACATGATTATATGAGGTAGATAGGTATGTGTTATATTCGGTAGGACGCATATGTATATGTATAGCTAGAAGCTCGTCTTTAGGTGAGGTAGGCATTGTGTGTATATATATTCAACGTAAATGTGTATATATGTATAGAAGTCTAGTATACATGTATATATGAGGTAGATAGGTATGTGGTATGTGGTATGTGAATATATGCATAGAAGTATAGTATACAGGTATATATGAGGTAGATAGGTATTTGTTATGCGCGGTTGTATTTGTTGTATTTGTTTTAAATACCCCGACTCGACCAATTGATTGGCATGTTGCTGTGCGCAGCCTACTTGAATTTCTACCATCTTGGAAGTGCATGTGTGCCGAATGCATGTTACTGGATATTTGAATATTTATGTTTTTTGCTAACTGGTGACAAAAATGGAAAATAATACATTAATGGCTGATGAAGTCGCAAGCCGAAAGCTCCCTAATTTGACTTTGTCTTTTTAAAATATTTATCGGCATTATGAGAATAAGGTTATTTATTATTGTAATTGCAATGTCTTCAATTGTTCTCAAAACAGTGCTAAAACAAATACAAGATTACGAACCAAGCGTTAACCGTAGATCAGCACTGCTCAAAACTCTCCTTTTGACTCCCAAAGTAGCAAATATCATTGAAAGAATATCTTTTTTAGTAGCATGCAGAAAGGCACATGTGTTTCCGAAGTTCATCCAAGACATCATGGCAAGAACATCAACTATATCAACAAGAGGTTTATCTTTCGAAGAGAAGAAAAGGCGTTTCTCCGGAGATTTGCTCAACGAAGCTATCCAAGAGTCGTTCCGTAAACAAGCGTTCCTTCTGAGGGAAAAGAAGCGACTGGAGGCGGATGACAAACAGGTCAGGCCCGATCTCTGGATGTGGCTACAAGAGCAGTGCATTTCGATTTTTTCGAAATGTCGCGAAGAAAACAAAAGAAAGCTAGTCGACAAGTTCGAACGCCTCTTAATCAATAAGAGAAGAATCATCATGCCTGACGAGAGAAATGATGCCTTTAATGGACAAGTCAGCTCACGCCCGACCAGTCGACAGGAAGAGCAGATCTCCCAGCACCGTAACAATAACGAAGACAACTCTGGACTTGAGACAGAAGTTATCGCCGACAGTAGCTCAACGGAGGTAGCGAGGTCTCCCGTACCACAGGGAAGCCGCTCATTCAAGAACCTCTCCAACCTGCAGCTGAACGCCAGTCTGTCTGAGCTGTTAGACTGTGGCCCCAAGTTTGCTCTCACCCGTAAAATCACCAATAACGTCCTTAAAGAGGTGGAATCAGGCATATAGCGAGGTGCCTACGCCCTACGTTGGAAAGTCAGTATCGAGAACCGACGACAGCAGCAGAAGCAGCAGCAGCAGCAGCAGCAGCACCAACAGCACCAGCAACAACAACAGCTTCAGCAGCAGGAGGAGCCGCCACCGCCACCGTTGCAGCATTCGCAGCAGCAGCAACAACATCAGCGGTCGCAGCAGCAGCAGCCGCCGCCACCACTGCAGCAGTCGCAGCAGCAGCATCAGCGGCCGTCGCAGCAGCAGCAGCGGCAGCAGCCGCTACTACAGCCGCCGCAGCGGCAGCAGTCGCTACAGCCGCCGCAGCAGCAGCAGCAGCACGAAGAGCAACAGCAACAACAGCGACAGCAGCAGCAGCAGCAGTCACGACTAGACTCACCAAACCTAGACCAATCACAGACCTCTCGTGGAACCCAGCTCCAGCCCCGCTTTCCTGATGGTGGCTGCAGTCAGGGGCCTCTGGGTTGTAAGGAGATGGAAGAATTACTACAACAGGTAAAGAAAAAAGTTACAGCAGCTTATAAGAACCATAACAAACCTTTGCCGAATCACACCGATGGTCAACTTTACGCTTTAAAGCAGCTTGCTCAAAACGAAAACGTAGTAATTAAGCCTTCTGATAAATGCAAAGGGTTAGTGCTGTTGAATGCGTCAGACTACGTTCAAAAGATTCAGTCAACCACCTCTGGCTATCAGACAGTCCCACGCAACCCCACCCCTAGGCTAGAGGCCACTACTAAGCGGGTAACTCACGAGACCATGGACGGTAAAGTAGAGGAGCGAGTGGTAAAGGCGATTATCCCACACTGTTCTAGGACAGCAGAACTGTATGGACTCCCCAAAGATCACAAACGCGGCATCCCCCTCCGTCCCATTGTATCAGCCTGCGATGATCCTGTTGACAAACTCACGTGGCTTTTAGAGAAAGTAGTCTCACAACTCCTGCCGTACGTACCAGCACATCTAAAAAATACGACACAGTTTCTTGATAAACTTTCAGCACAGTATCCTGAGGGATTTGAGAAGGGTACTATCCTATTCAGTGTTGATGTCAATCTGTACGGCAACATCCCGATAAAGGAAGCGATTGACGGCATTATGGCTCTTCTAGCCCACCACAAGGAAAACGTAAATACATTTGGACTGGACTTGGACAGTATCCGTACCCTTCTGGAGCATTGCCTAACGAACAACTTCGTTCGTTTTGGACAGGAGTATTTTAGGCAGACCGAAGGGATCGCGATGGGAAGCAGAGTGGCACAACCTTTAGCCATCGTGTTTATGCACGCTCTTGAGTCGATGTTCCTGGCCGCTCCCCGTCTACAGCCCTCTTTATACGTGCGGTATATAGACGACGTTTTCGGTGTCTGGACCCATGGCAGAGCGGCTCTTTCTGACTACTTTGACTTCCTCAACACGATCCATCCGACAATAAAATTTACTATTGAACACACCGGTGACGCTGGAGTAATGGCATTCCTGGACACCAAAATCTCGATCACTGAGTCGGGAGCCTACTCCAGTGAGCTGTACGTCAAGCCCATGGCAGCACCGGTCATTATTCATTTTCATTCCGCTCTGCCTATGTCCACAAAGAAAAACGCTGTACGCTCCCAAATACTACGCACTGTCAGGGTCTCCTCCCCCGGGCTCCCGAGAGCACGTAGTCTGAGGATAATCGAGGATCTTTTCATACGAAACGGCTACCCACCTCATCTAGTTAAAAAGCTAAAGGCCGAAACTCTGCGTAGAAGGTCAGTAACCAGACCTAAAACTTCACCCATCTTCCTGTCCCTCCCATTCGTCGATGACTCGCTTTGTCGCAGGGTGGAGGGTATCATCAGAGCGAGTCATCTGAACGTTCGAGTGACGTGGAAAGGAGGCCCTAGTCTTAGACAAAAACTAGTAAGATCGGCGTACCAACCCGCTCCTTGCCCTGGAGGGGGTAGACAGTGTAACTGTTGCGAGGCGGGGTTACGTGGGAAGTGTCACACAAAAAACGTAATCTACCGCATGGACTGCCAACTATGTGCGAAAAATGAGTCGTACTATATCGGAGAAACTCGACGCTCAGTCAGACTCAGATTCAATGAGCATATCAGAGATGCTAAGAACAAGAAAACAGACACCCCGTTTGGCATCCATCAAACAAAACACCCAGACGCGCAGCTGGACAGCAGCAACGTCTCCATCCAAATTCTACACGTGTCCAAAGACGGCCCTGATCGAAAGATTTGGGAATCCCTTTTTATACGTGATCTCAAACCAACCCTTAACACACAAACCTCATCATGGCCAATAATCTGATATCTCTTTGTATCTGAGTCTGACTGTTCGGTGGATATGTGCATTTATTGCATTTATTGTATCATAATTTCGATTTTGTATTCTTGGGTCGATCACTGGATACGTGAGATGGCGGGGTTCATGTCCATTTGAGGGAGTTTGGGGGCAGAGTGGGGGGGGGGGGGGGGAACGGCACGCGTGAGGCTCGGTAACGTAAATTAATTTACATGTATTGGAAAAAGGGTGTTTTGATAATGATTGTATAAATTCGGCAGGACGTATATGTATAGCTAGAAGCGCGTCTTCAGGTGAGGTAGACATTGTGTGTATATGTATTTGATGTAAATGTGTATATATGCATATAAGTATAGTATACATGTATATATGAGGTAGATAGGTATGTAGTATGCGGTATATATGAGGTAGATAGGTATGTGGCATGTGGTATGTGTGTATATATGCATAGAAGTATAGTATACATGATTATATGAGGTAGATAGGTATGTGTTATATTCGGTAGGACGCATATGTATATGTATAGCTAGAAGCTCGTCTTTAGGTGAGGTAGGCATTGTGTGTATATATATATTCAACGTAAATGTGTATATATGTATAGAAGTATAGTATACATGTATATATGAGGTAGATAGGTATGTGGTATGCGGTATATATGAGGTAGATAGGTATGTGGTATGTGGTATGTGAATATATGCATAGAAGTATAGTATACAGGTATATATGAGGTAGATAGGTATTTGTTATGCGCGGTTGTATTTGTTGTATTTGTTTTAATTACCCCGACTCGACCAATTGATTGGCATGTTGCTGTGCGCAGCCTACTTGAATTTCTACCATCTTGGAAGTGCATGTGTGCCGAATGCAGGTTACTGGATATTTGAATATTTATGTTTTTTGCTAACTGGTGACACAAATGGAAAATAATACATTTATGGCTGATGAAGGCGCAAGCCGAAAGCTCCCTAATTTGACTTTGTCTTTTTAAAATATTTTTCAGCATTATGAGAATAAGGTTATTTATTATTGTAATTGCAATGTCTTCAATTGTTCTCAAAACAGTGCTAAAACAAATACAAGATATTTCATTAACATCAACTAATTTTCACTTGTTGCAATCACCGTGAACCGATGTAACTCCTTCATACTTGAGGCAGTTACGAAGAAACCGTGAAGATCGCATTTCCGTATTATCGCCAAATATCGCCTCCGAACCCACCCAAAACTGTACCCTGGAACCGCCTCTGTTCAGGTTAAGAACTCAAAACTTTGACTCCAAATTCGGTATTCAATTCTATGAAAAGTCCCAAAATTTCATGGGCCTGCCCCAGCCGTTCTGGAGATATCTGCGAAAAACATGAGGGGGGGAGGCGGAATCCCCCCCCCCCTGTTACAAATAGGGTTAATGGCGATTTTCAATCCAAGTTGATCTAAAAATCTGCTTGGAATCGGGTTTAGAAGTGAAGGAAACTGCAAAAAATAACTCAGATAAAATCGGTATAACCAAGAAAGATACATTACTGCAATTATTGCATTGAAACTCTTACCTCCCTGTAGTAGACAAGATTAAATGTTTAAAAAAATATGCGATTCATTCGTGTTCATTCAAAAACCACCGCACTTCCATTCAATCGTCCTCGCAGCCCATCTTTTCTATCTCGCGCGACATACATTTTCGACACCTTCGGTTCACACAGGCACGCGACATGACATTCATCACACTTCGCAACTACACTTCCACCTGGCTTTCAAGCCAATCACATCATCCCTATCGTACATCATCCCTATCGTACACCATCCCTATCGTACATCATCCCTATCGTACACCATCCCTATCGTACACTATCCCTATCGTACACCATCCCTATCGTACATCATCCCTATCGTACATCATCCCTATCGTACATCATCCCTATCGTACACCATCCCTATCGTACACCATCCCTATCGTACATCATCCCTATCGTACACCATCCCTATCGTACATCATCCCTATCGTACACCATCTCTATCGTACACCATCCCTATCGTACACCATCCCTATCGTACATCATCCCTATCGTACACCATCCCTATCGTACACCATCCCTATCGTACATCATCCCTATCGTACATCATCCCTATCGTACATCATCCCTATCGTACATCATCCCTATCGTACATCATCCCTATCGTACACCATCCCTATCGTACACCATCCCTATCGTACATCATCCCTATCGTACACCATCCCTATCGTACATCATCCCTATCGTACATCATCCCTATCGTACACCATCCCTATCGTACATCATCCCTATCGTACACCATCCCTATCGTACACCATCCCTATCGTACATCATCCCTATCTTACACCATCCCTATCGTACACCATCCCTATCGTACATCATCCCTATCGTACATCATCCCTATCGTACATCATCCCTATCGTACACCATCCCTATCGTACATCATCCCTATCGTACATCATCCCTATCGTACACCATCACTACCAAATCACAATAGCTGGCGTCGAGGAGGCGGCGCCTGTAAGCATCGGGCCGCGGACCGGCTCGATAGAGTGGACACGGTTCGCTCACTGATCCGTCCTTGCTGCGACTTGTTGGGCCGATCCATCGACGTCCGATGATAGTTATTGGTCAATTGACACGGCCGGGCGCACGCGCATTTGGTACCGATATCCCTGCACTCCATGAGCTGTTGACTCAGTGCAGCTGTCTTTTGGCGTTACATTGTACCAATAGACGGCCTCTTCTATCGAGGAATGCGATCTTTCCGCCATGGTCTTGATGATCCAATGATTTCTCTCGACGATGCTGTTTCCAGACGCTTCGTTTGCAAAGCGATAGCGTGGCGCTGCATTTCACGTCTCCGGCATCCTGCTCAGTTGGCGGCTGTGAAAGACAGTTGCATTGTCAAGAATAATTTCTTCTGGCGCGCCGCGCTCTTGGAACACTGACTTGAGCTGGCGGCATATGGATATGCTGTCCTCGCTCCTCAGCTGGCGCCATACCGCAAATCGAGATGGTCCGCAGTCGGCCATAGTTAGGTATAAAGTCCTGCCGACGTGTGTGACATCCACGGACAGTCTCTGCCACGTCTCCCCAACGCTGAGAATCCCTCGTGTCCACTTCTCAGGAGCCGGGTCTACCGTCTGGCATTCCTCACACGTCTTCACTACTTCCCGGGCCTGCCGTCGCGTCACCGTCTCATCCTTCTCCCTGCGAAATACAGAGTGTGGTGGATGCCGGGATCACCGCACGACTCATGCACTGCTCGGAGGTTTAAAGCACACGCAGTGGCCTGCACACCGCACGCAGTGCTGCTTTGCCGAGCATCAGGTCGCAGCCACTCGCGTGGTACACGTGTCAGACTGTCTGCCAGGTTGCATGAAGAAGTGACGAACTCCACGCGAACGCTGAGCTCGTATTCGGCCACCAGAGACGTTAAAAGTGATATCCGCCGCCGGATGAGCATCTCGCTTGAGGCCTTCGTCTTCAACCTGGCCCGGCGACTAAGAGGGTTACCAATCAAGTGAAACACTGTCCGTTAATCTGTCCGCAGCTGGATCTTCGTCGCGCTTCACGTGAGGGCCATGTCCATGCCTTTTACGGCAGCATCCAGTTCCGCTAGGTTGATGTCAGCCTCGTCTTCTGCTCGCAGCCAGCACGCGTCTTCCACCACATAACCGTCTACCTCCAGCACGACACCAAGAGCTAGCGAGCTGGCGTCCGTCCACACAGTCATTTCGCCGTCTGCGACATCCCATCTGTCCTTCGCTGGGTCCGCAGCCTTCACTCTCTCTACCATCTCTGTCAGCATACGACGAACTGAGCCGTCATCTTTGATCGGGTCGTCCCAGCCGTTAGTCACAGCGTTGACTCGGCGCTTGACATAGACTGCCGGGACGCAGCCATCCGCACACAGCAAGGTGGCCGATCTACTTTCCGCACAGAGAGAAGACGGTCCGGCGAGTCAGCTTGCATGGGACTTCACCGAAGTCGTTTTTCCGTTTCCATACGAGAGCACGGCCTTCCTGCTCGACTCCAATGCTGAGCACCCGCGTGCCATCTCGCAGTCGCTCGGGCGGCATACAGCTGAGGCTGTACCGGTGCTGATGCGACTGCACGACTTGTACTGCGACGATGTTCTCGTTGACGTAGACGTCATCAATGTAAACAGATGTGCCTGCATACACCACCGAGTCCTGCCGAGTACGGCCTCCAGGACGGCGCGCATGATGACAGGCGCCACGTTCAGCAGAAGCCCAGTCTTGTCAGGCACATCCGCTGACCCTCTTACACTACAGTCTGGTACGGCCACAGCTCCTCGTCCATGGCTATCTGTAGGTAAGCTTTCGTCAGATCTAACAGCGCCACATTGTTTCCTTGCTTCCGCCACTGCCGCATCTTTTCCGCACAAACGTCAGCCTTTGCGGTGTACGGCTGGACATGCTCATTTAATTCTCGGAAATCGAGCACTGGGCGCACCTTAGCCTTGTTTTTTCTGTATCGCAGCCATGAGTAGTATCAGCCCTCTGGGTGGGCCAAGCACGCTCTCGTCGTACCGTCGTAGCCACCCACGCTCCATCCATACTACAATCTCCTTCTCATACTCCTCTTTCGCTTCTGTCTTTATCAAGTACTCAGCTACGCAGTTCTTCAGAGCCGCAGGCTGGCGATCTTCGGTCCATTTCCAGGCAGCCGTCCACTGTTTTTTTTCTGGCGTCAAATCTCACAACAAAGTCGTTTTCCTCAATGACTAAATCCTCGCAGCTTCGTCCGTCATTGAGCTGTCTCACCGGCTTCATCTCCTCAGACTTCCCAAATACATCTCCAGCAGTCACGCTCCTGGCTTCGGTCTGCCGCTGTCCACTAACGGGATTTTCGAATATGAGCGTCACTTTGCCATTGCCTTCAATGCGCATGCCTCCAAATGCTCGCACGCCATTCATTACCAAAACGAAGTCGAAGTTGAGGGGACGAAAATTGACCACAAGCGCTTGCACAAACTTCGGCGGCTCAGACCCTTCCTGGAGAGACACGCTGCTCACGCACATGCACTGATGTGTGGTTCCGTCCATCGTTATAATTGCAGAGTCGCTCCGCGTCCAAGAGCCGCAACAGGAGACGTGCACCAGGGACCGTGAACAGCCGGAATCCACCATCACCTGGAGATTTACATCATTAACACGGAGTCGCACGACAGGAACAGCGTCGTCAGCTAATGAGAGGAGCCCGACGCTTCCAGCTACTCCCACAGGAGACGTGCACCAGGGACAGTGAACAGCCGGAATCCACCATCACCTGGCGATTTACATCATTAACACGGAGTCGCACGACAGGAACAGCGTCGTCAGCTAATGAGAGGAGCCCGACGCTTCCAGCTACTCCCACAGGAGACGTGCACCAGGGACCGTGAACAGCCGGAATCCACCATCACCTGGCGATTTACATCATTAACACGGAGTCGCACGACAGGAACAGCGTCGTTAGCTAATGAGAGGAGCCCGACGCTTCCAGCTACTCCCACAGGAGACGTGCACCAGGGACCGTGAACAGCCGGCATCTCCACCATCACCTGGCGATTTACATCATTAACACGGAGTCGCACGACAGGAACAGCGTCGTTAGCTAATGAGAGGAGCCCGACGCTTCCAGCTACTCCCACAGGAGACGTGCACCAGGGACAGTGAACAGCCGGCATCTCCACCATCACCTGGCGATTTACATCATTAACACGGAGTCGCACGACAGGAACAGCGTCGTTAGCTAATGAGAGGAGCCCGACGCTTCCAGCTACTCCCACAGGAGACGTGCACCAGGGACCGTGAACAGCCGGCATCTCCACCATCACCTGGCGATTTACATCATTAACACGGAGTCGCACGACAGGAACAGCGTCGTTAGCTAATGAGAGGAGCCCGACGCTTCCAGCTACTCCCACAGGAGACGTGCACCAGGGACAGTGAACAGCCGGAATCCACCATCACCTGGCGATTTACATCATTAACACGGAGTCGCACGACAGGAACAGCGTCGTCAGCTAATGAGAGGAGCCCGACGCTTCCAGCTACTCCCACAGGAGACGTGCACCAGGGACAGTGAACAGCCGGCATCTCCACCATCACCTGGCGATTTACATCATTAACACGGAGTCGCACGACAGGAACAGCGTCGTTAGCTAATGAGAGGAGCCCGACGCTTCCAGCTACTCCCACAGGAGACGTGCACCAGGGACCGTGAACAGCCGGCATCTCCACCATCACCTGGCGATTTACATCATTAACACGGAGTCGCACGACAGGAACAGCGTCGTTAGCTAATGAGAGGAGCCCGACGCTTCCAGCTACTCCCACAGGAGACGTGCACCAGGGACCGTGAACAGCCGGCATCTCCACCATCACCTGGCGATTTACATCATTAACACGGAGTCGCACGACAGGAACAGCGTCGTTAGCTAATGAGAGGAGCCCGACGCTTCCAGCTACTCCCACAGGAGACGTGCACCAGGGACAGTGAACAGCCGGCATCTCCACCATCACCTGGCGATTTACATCATTAACACGGAGTCGCACGACAGGAACAGCGTCGTTAGCTAATGAGAGGAGCCCGACGCTTCCAGCTACTCCCACAGGAGACGTGCACCAGGGACCGTGAACAGCCGGCATCTCCACCATCACCTGGCGATTTACATCATTAACACGGAGTCGCACGACAGGAACAGCGTCGTCAGCTAATGAGAGGAGCCCGACGCTTCCAGCTACTCCCACAGGAGACGTGCACCAGGGACAGTGAACAGCCGGAATCCACCATCACCTGGCGATTTACATCATTAACACGGAGTCGCACGACAGGAACAGCGTCGTCAGCTAATGAGAGGAGCCCGACGCTTCCAGCTACTCCCACAGGAGACGTGCACCAGGGACCGTGAACAGCCGGAATCCACCATGACCTGGCGATTTACATCATTAACACGGAGTCGCACGACAGGAACAGCGTCGTCAGCTAATGAGAGGAGCCCGACGCTTCCAGCTACTCCCACAGGAGACGTGCACCAGGGACCGTGAACAGCCGGCATCTCCACCATCACCTGGCGATTTACATCATTAACACGGAGTCGCACGACAGGAACAGCGTCGTTAGCTAATGAGAGGAGCCCGACGCTTCCAGCTACTCCCACAGGAGACGTGCTCCAGGGACCGTGAACAGCCGGAATCCACCATCACCTTGCGATTTACATCATTAACACGGAGTCGCACGACAGGAACAGCGTCGTCAGCTAATGAGAGGAGCCCGACGCTTCCAGCTACTCCCACTTGCAGTTGTCCGAACCACTGCCGTCCTCCCTGTGGACATTTGCCGCTGAGCTGTGTAGCCTCCTCGTGTCAGCATCTTGCCGGTCGCGGTGCTTCTACGTCTGACGACGACGAAAGCGTGCATCTGAGTTTCTGCGCTGCGCACACCCACGCTGACAATGTCCTGGCAGTCCACGGGAGTAGCACACAGGTGACTGCTGTTGGGTTCCGGGTTCGAGTCTGGCTACTGGCGCAAGTCATTCGGTCCCCCGCCCTGGAGGGGAGTGGTTCTCCTCCCCACACGCGGCGGCATATAGCTATAGGCTGGACCACGGGGTGGGCGAGAACAACTGCTCTCCCACCCCCCCCCCCCAAAAAAAAAAACTGCTGTTAGCGGGGGCCGGGTGGCTCAGTTGGTAGAGCGTCGGACTCGGAATCCAAGGGTTCGAGGTTCGAGTCTGGCTACTGGCGCAAGTCATTCGGTTCCCCGCCCCGGAGGAGAGTGGTTCTCCTCCCCACCCGCGGCGGCATATAGCTATAGGCTGGACTACGGGGTGGGCGAGAATCACTCCCCTCCCCCACCCCCCCCCCCCCCAAAAACGGCTGTTAGCTTTGCGCAGTGGCGATACAGTAACCAATGCGGTTTATACGAGGTGCTGTTATTGCTCGTTGAAAAAAAAACTGCTCTCTGCACTGTCGCTGGGCTTGACCGGCGCCCAGCTGAACCTTGATCGGCGCCCAGCTGAACCTTGATCGGCGCCCAGCTGAACCTTGATCGGCACCCAGCTGAACCTTGACCGGCGCCCAGCTGAACCTTGACCGGCGCCTAGCTGAACCTTGACCGGCGCCCAGCTGAACCTTGACCGGCGCCCAGCTGAACCTTGACCGGCGCCTAGCTGAACCTTGACCGGCGCCCAGCTGAACCTTGACCGGCGCCTAGCTGAACCTTGATCGGCGCCCAGCTGAACCTTGATCGGCACCCAGCTGAACCTTGACCGGCGCCCAGCTGAACCTTGACTGGCGCCTAGCTGAACCTTGACCGGCGCCCAGCTGAACCTTGACCGGCGCCCAGCTGAACCTTGACCGGCGCCCAGCTGAACCTTGATCGGCACTCAGCTGAACCTTGACCGGCGCCCAGCTGAACCTTGACCGGCGCCTAGCTGAACCTTGACTGGCGCCCAGCTGAACCTTGACCGGCGCCCAGCTGAACCTTGACCGGCGCCTAGCTGAACCTTGACCGGCGCCCAGCTGAACCTTGACCGGCGCCTAGCTGAACCTTGACCGACGCCCAGCTGAACCTTGACCGGCGCCCAGCTGAACCTTGACCGGCGCCCAGCTGAACCTTGACCGGCGCCTAGCTGAACCTTGACCGGCGCCCAGCTGAACCTTGACCGGCGCCTAGCTGAACCTTGACCGGCGCCCAGCTGAACCTTGACCGGCGCCCAGCTGAACCTTGACCGGCGCCTAGCTGAACCTTGACCGGCCAGCTGAACCTTGACCGGCGCCCAGCTGAACCTTGACCGGCGCCCAGCTGAACCTTGACCGGCGCCCAGCTGAACCTTGACCGGCGCCCAGCTGAACCTTGACCGGCGCCTAGCTGAACCTTGACCGGCGCCCAGCTGAACCTTGACCGGCGCCTAGCTGAACCTTGACCGGCGCCCAGCTGAACCTTGACCGGCGCCTAGCTGAACCTTGACCGGTGCCCAGCTGAACCATGACCGGCGCCCAGCTGAACCTTGACCGGCGCCCAGCTGAACCTTGACCGGCGCTTAGCTGAACCTTGACCGGCGCCCAGCTGAACCTTGACCGACGCCCAACTGAACCCGGGCGAGTTTGGTGTACTGGTAGCTCTCCGGCACTCCGGCACTGTATGAAGGCTGACCAGCCAAGATGGCCCGAGCACACTCGGACAGTTCCATGATACTCATTTCCGTCATCCTTGAGTTTGTTCTGAGCGTGCGCCGGACGTAGTCGGGAAGGCCGAAAACTAATGCGCTGCAAATTGCCTTCTCTGTCATGCCACCGGCAAGCCCAGCGAGTCATTTGATGTCGACGAGATAGGCGTATACGGGCTCTCCCCTTCCAAGCCTACGGTCATGGATATATTCTTAAGCCGATAATGCATCAGCCTCAAACGATTTGAACAGGGCACTCTTGACCTTTTCGACGTTGAGTTTCTCATCTTCGGACTGTTGATCGTATATTTTGTATGCATGACCTGTAAGTCGAAGCGGTAGGACGAGTGCCAAGTCAGTTACTTTATTAAGTTTACACAGCCAGGTAGCTTTACTAATTACTGTACCACTCCGCGATAGATTCATTACTCTTCTCTCCACTAAACTCCGGGATTAATCGCACGTCAAAACTCGCCATTACATTTACTTTAATATGGAAAGCCGACATAGCTTGCAGTAGATAAGATTAAATGTAAGCAAAAGTAATTCTGCGATTATTCGTGTTCATTCGAAAACCACCGCACTTCCATTCAATCGTCTTCGCAGTCCATCTTCTCTATCTCGCGCGACAGACGCGGTGACGCACGTATATACAAGCTTCCGTCTCTGTTTCGTCGGTTCTGACGCGGTGACGCACGTATATACAAGCTTCCGTCGCTGTTTCGTCTGTTCTGACGCGGTGACGCACGTATATACAAGCTTCCGTCTCTGTTTCGTCTGTTCTGACGCGGTGACACACGTATATACAAGCTTCCGTCTCTGTTTCGTCTGTTCTGACGCGGTGACGCACGTATATACAAGCTTCCGTCTCTGTTTCGTCTGTTCTGACGCGGTGACACACGTATATACAAGCTTCCGTCTCTGTTTCGTCTGTTCTGACGCGGTGACGCACGTATATACAAGCTTCCGTCTCTGTTTCGTCTGTTCTGACGCGGTGACGCACGTATATACAAGCTTCCGTCGCTGTTTCGTCTGTTCTGACGCGGTGACGCACGTATACACAAGCTTCCGTCTCTGTTTCGTCTGTTCTGACGCGGTGACGCACGTATATACAAGCTTCCGTCTCTGTTTCGTCTGTTCTGACGCGGTGACGCACGTATATACAAGCTTCCGTCGCTGTTTCGTCTGTTCTGACGCGGTGACGCACGTATATACAAGCTTCCGTCTCTGTTTCGTCTGTTCTGACGCGGTGACGCACGTATATACAAGCTTCCGTCGCTGTTTCGTCTGTTCTGACGCGGTGACGCACGTATATACAAGCTTCCGTCTCTGTTTCGTCTGTTCTGACGCGGTGACGCACGTATACAGGGGTAAAAAAAAGTTAAAATTTGCTACCAACCGAATTTGACAGAGCCCAATTTTGCTACACCTTTTATCGAACATTCTCATTCTCATCGAAGCTACATTTCTACACATTTCCATTTGTCGATTGCAAATGTTTATATCTGCTAATGCGAAACTTCGCTACACAAAACTGGCAAGCAGTTCAACAGGAGTGGCAACGTTATTTAACCGGTTCTTCTTTTGCGGCTAGACCAGGCGTATCGCTATACCTAAGTACCAATCTACCGACCTCGACACCAAGGTATCGTACCCTCATGGGATAAAACACTTGTTGATTTAATGTAAAAACAGGTTCACCATTTGCAATAGAACAGACGACTATATTTTTCCTTCCAACATCCATCCAGGTGACGTGTCCAATATATACGTGCAAACAAAAAGCTGATTTGCACAAATAAATAATGCAAGACGAATCTTAAACAAGACAAGTACTCAACAAGACAAAATAAATAGCACACGGGAGCAGAATTCAAGTTCTAAACACTAGATGTGGCACACTGGCACACCAAATAAAGTGCACACCACAACCGTTCATCGAATGACATTATACTAATTCCCATTGGGTACCTACTGTTGGCACTGCATCCGTACATCACTATACACTTCATATCACAGATTCATATCACATATATACAGGGGCGCGGTGACACCTTCTACCAAGATGCCTTTTCATAACTTTTCCGATGTCCCTGTGACCTACGGTCAAAAAATTGTCCTTCTGACACCGCTGCCGCACGTGCTCTAATAGCTTGTCAGCGCAGACAGGCTCCGGTCCATTCCAGCGCACACAAAGCTCTTTCGCTGCACTTGCGTGCGACAGTTGGCGGTTCTCGCCGAAGATGTCCTTCACCACACTGCACATGCTCTCCACAACACTCTCGGGAGCTGCCAGCATCCAAATCCGTGCCACCATGTCACTGTATGGCTGCAGGATCGCCTCACTCTGGGCCTGTTTTTGCAGCCTCACGTAGAGCTCGGGGTCTGTCAGCTCGTTCGGTAGCTCTCGCATGAATCTGTGAGCCGCTCTGATTTGTGGGAGGCCGACACCAAGCTCTTTTGGCAGGATCTTTTGCTCCTTAAGCGTTTGTACCGCTGTGGGAACAGAACCACTATTACAAAATGTGCTTTGACTTGTACTTAGACACTAGAATGATAGCAGTTGAGTAAGTATAAAATGCAACTTCCTAAATGGTGTGTTCTGCATCCGGATTCCATAACTCTCCAAAAAAAATGATAATCCCACTGAAAGCGGGTGTCTTTGAAATAGGTGAAAGTGTTTGATATATTTCCTAAACTGACCTCTAAATATTGGCAGTGCAAAAGCTTATGTCAGAAAATAAGTTTTGTATCAAAAAAAAAAATTAAGACGAAGACCAGTTTGAATGGTCCTTGGACAAGCACTGACAATATTACTTCTAGGAAACCCAAAACGATTCAACATTTTACATGACACTCTGATGTGTTGGTATTCACGTCATAACGCTATCAGGATAAACACTAATAAATTAAGATCGCTTAAAAATAAGAATAAATGCGCCAAGAAATGAGAAGTAGCCAAAGACTAGCAAAAAGGAACGCATTTTTATATGTTTGCCTTTTGTTTCTTTAGCTGCTTTTGCAGTGATATATACTTCGAATTGAATGGCCCCGGTAATTTGGGACTTGCCTACCTCGTGCAGCGTAGATCAGGCAATCAGAGTGCTCAACCGCCTGCAGCATTGTGAGAGACCCCAGAGACCCCCGTTATCGTTGCGAACCATCTCAGTGCTAATCGCCGGTCCACTGTCGGTCATATCAACATCATCACATGTCGGGTGCACGTCTGCAGGCAAATGTTCAGGGGCTACTTTGTTACGCCCAGTTGGGAAAGGCTGCTGCGCCGACTCGGCAGGCACAGGAGCATCTCCAGTACTTGGATGCTCCTCCATGCGTGATGACTGGTGTCTCGCCAGCATCTGAGGAAACGAAAAAGGCAAATGTATAGGTGAAGGTTTCGTGAATAGTGGAACTGAGTAATTGGATCATGGGAATCGCCAGGATTTTTAGGTTCAGGTGGCAAAGTTGTCTGAAGGAAATCAATCCATCCCTACATTAATTTTCTCCTCGAATTTGGACTACTTCATTTCACCTTCAGAAAAATTAACATAAAAATGGCAACAGGTAGAGAAGATGCAGCAGAACATGTTTGGTTCCTGTTTGGCGATTCGAGGACCTATTGTACTAAAAAAAACGCAGTTTCCTGGAATTATGTCCTGCTCTGCGGCAAGGAAAGCAAATTGTATTAAACGTCGAATTATGCGCCTATATTGATTGCCTTCCACTATCTAAATATATTTTCTCCTCCATTTCACCTTCCTTCCACCCATCCGTCCGGCAAAGGCTTTCCCCTGCGTCGCCGCCGTCAAGGTCGTCGGTTGCGGCGGCGACCGACGGACCCGGCTCGACGCAGGGACGTAGCTAGGGGGGGGGGGGCACGGGAGCCATGCCCCTCCCCCTCTGAGCAAAACAAATGTACACTAAATAAAATTAGATTCTCTGACGACCCGGCTCCCTCCCCTCCCTTCCCCCCCCCCCCCCCCCCCCTCCGATCAACAACATATGGTTGAGGAGCTAAATTTGATTCTACCACCGACGTGCCCCACCCCTAATAAAAATCCTGGCTACGCGCCTGGCTCGACGGAGGGTGATTCGGGCCGGTGCCGAGCAGCGGCGCGGGCCGACATTGGGGACGGGGGAGACGGGGTGTCAGCAGATTGATGTCGGTATGCATGCGCCCATCGCAGCGCTCATGCGCTGAAGAAATAGTTTTGAGTATTTTGCTTATTTCTTGAAAACGGTCCAGAAAGTCAGGAATCAGACGACGGTTACGTAAAATTCGTTCAATTTGGAGTTTTGTCGATGACTTGAGAGTGGCCTCTCTTCATAAATGGCATCACAGGCACTACAAGGACAGTCACTGGCGCGACGAGGTCTGTCAGAAAAATCAAAGTTGTTGAGCGATTTTAGGCTAAATCCGCACTCACAGTTTCCGAGGCAGGCGCCAAATGTGTCCCAAACGTTCCCGTCTCCACGTCAGCGCAGTTTTTCACAGTCACGCTGCCTACTTCCGGAAAAATACGAATAATACTATGGAGCGGCCGGGGAGCGCTCCCTAGTCCCTAGCGCAATACAAATAACTGAACACTTACCCAGGCAGCAGAACCACGTAGGAGAACATCCGACTCCGCAGGATGATGTTTCTTTGTGTGTTTTAGCAGCCGAGGACGATGATAATTTAGGCATGAAAAACTACACTCAGCTCCATCCTTGGTGAGATATCCGCACAAAATCTCCATTCTAGAGTTTGTTAACTTAGCCTTCTTTACTTTACTCATGATACACAACACAGATCCTTGGAGCACCAAAAATCGATCTTATCGCAACAGAGACACCACCAACCAGCGCGAGACCAAAATGTCAAAGGAGGGCTTTGTCACCATTCGGAAACCTTGAACTTATAGTGATGGGGTACCATAAAAAGCAGACTCTGGAAGTCTTTACGCTTCATTGAGTTACATTCATTTGGTTAAATATGGCCTGAGAATAACTTTGAAATAATTTTATTAAAAGATATTGGAATATTTTGAAGTACAATTTGATGTCCTTTATTCGTATTATGCGTGATACAAAAATATACAACCTGTATCACTCTCTGTCGATTCATGTTGGCATTTTTTGCTACAAAATTCTCTATCTCTGGTAGGTGTAGATTTCCTTAAAAGGTACGTTTAGTCTCTAGATCTTGCGAGAAACTTGTGATATTTTCCAACTTATGGTGATATTTTTCCCATTTCTCGCTAGCAACATATTACTTTCAAAATATCTCCAGAAAACAGAGATCAACCAGCCGTGAATATACAAAACAGCCCCATAAGTGTACAGGATCTACAACAAACAGAAAATGACTCATTCAAGAATATACCGCAGTAATGATAGTGCAATTTGTATGTCTTGCCATGGGCCAGTTTTGCTACAAATCTTCGTTTGGTGTAACGCTGAATTGCTACTAACGACGTTGTCGAGTTGGCGTTATTTTTGGCCCCTGCACGTATATACAAGCTTCCGTCGCTGTTTCGTCTGTTCTGACGCGGTGACACACGTATATACAAGCTTCCGTCGCTGTTTCGTCTGTTCTGACGCGGTGACGCACGTATATACAAGCTTCCGTCTCTGTTTCGTCTGTTCTGACGCGGTGACGCACGTATATACAAGCTTCCGTCGCTGTTTCGTCTGTTCTGACGCGGTGACACACGTATACACAAGCTTCCGTCTCTGTTTCGTCTGTTCTGACGCGGTGACGCACGTATATACAAGCTTCCGTCGCTGTTTCGTCTGTTCTGACGCGGTGACACACGTATACACAAGCTTCCGTCTCTGTTTCGTCTGTTCTGACGCGGTGACGCACGTATATACAAGCTTCCGTCTCTGTTTCGTCTGTTCTGACGCGGTGACGCACGTATACACAAGCTTCCGTCGCTGTTTCGTCTGTTCTGACGCGGTGACACACGTATACACAAGCTTCCGTCGCTGTTTCGTCTGTTCTGACGCGGTGACGCACGTATACACAAGCTTCCGTCGCTGTTTCGTCTGCTCTGACGCGGTGACACACGTATATACAAGCTTCCGTCTCTGTTTCGTCTGTTCTGACGCGGTGACGCACGTATATACAAGCTTCCGTCGCTGTTTCGTCTGTTCTGACGCGGTGACGCACGTATACACAAGCTTCCGTCTCTGTTTCGTCTGTTCTGACGCGGTGACACACGTATACACAAGCTTCCGTCGCTGTTTCGTCTGTTCTGACGCGGTGACGCACGTATACACAAGCTTCCGTCGCTGTTTCGTCTGTTCTTTTGTGAAACTTCTGTTTCTTGACAGGGCCTGTACTCGCGTAGATGACGCATGTTTCTTCGGTATGTCCGACCTTCCTCCGTTTTCACCGCATATGATCGGTTGCTGTCGTGACCAACAACTACGGCTGGCCTCCATCTTTGCTTGCCAGGTTTTGGTGCCATCAGAACTGGCGTGTTCGTCTGGAGAAGAGGAAGATCTTTTGCTGTTATATTGTAATATCTTTGCTGTGTGTTTTTCCTTTCTTGAAGTCTCCTTGCAGTCTCAGGCGGTACTTCGGGATTGAGCAGTTTTCCATGGATAGGCAGCATGGTTCGAGTGCGTCTTCCCATGAGTCGTTGCGCTGGAGAACTGCTGGCATTTTTTGACGGTAAGTTACGCATTTCCAGCAGGGCCAGACACGGATCTGTTTCTGTTTCACATGTCTTTGTCATCATTCTCTTCATTTGGTTCACAGCATTTTTGGCCTTTCCATTGGATTGTGGATATCCGGGAGAACTTGTCGTGTGTTTGAATTCATACTTCTCTGCAAACCGTTTGAATTCCAATGAGTTGAATGGGGGTCCGTTGTCGCTGACCAGTTCCATTGGAATACCGTAGCGAGCCATATGTCCTTTCAGAAGCCTGACGATTTCTTGTGTGATTTTGTTATGTACTCTGTCACATTCTATGAAGTCAGAGTAGTAATCCACAGTCATCAGGTACGACCAACCTTCAAACTCCATGAGATCGCAGCCGATTCTTTCCCACGGTCTTGTTGGTACTTTGTAAGACATTAGTGTTTCCTTCTGCTGAGCTGGTTGGTAAACCGCACACGTTGTACATCTGGAGACATATTCTTTTATGTATTCGTTCATGTTTGGCCAGTACAGGCTTCTCTTGCTCTGCGTATGCACGTTTGTATACCAGCGTGTGATATGTGGATCCGCTCCATCATGTACCGTCTCGCGGCCTCGGGTATAAAGATTCGATCACCTTTGAAGATTACTCCTTCGTTGACGGACAGATCGTCCCTCAGCTCAAAATATCTGCGTGTTTATCAGCTCGAGATCCTGGACAGCACTGACGCCCAGCAATGGAGTATAGTCTTGTGGTACTACAATGAACTCAACCTGATACTCCTTCATCGTTTTCGGGTTTAAGACTGTCAGCTTGCAATCTCCCTTTCACTGCGCTGGTGGATCCGTTGTACATGACCAGTGACATCTGACATGGCTCCAATTTCTTCAAGTGTGGATCATTGCACGCCTTCTTGTAGACATGCTGTGGTATCACATTGACACCGGCTCCAGTATCGAGTTGGAACCGTTCAATATGATTGTTTCCAATCATCAGATGAGCGTGTATCTTGTTACTTCGCGGCTGTGATACTGCCCCGATATTCACTTGCAGAACATGCTTCACTTCTTTCAATACATTCGTTTGCTGACTCTGATCTGCCGTTTGGATTTCAACACCGAATGTATTGAGGTGTGCATCTGGAAAAACACAGCTTTGCTCGTGGATGAGATCATCTGTTCTGTTAGGGTCAATCATGTCCAGCATTTCCACACGAGCTCGCCTGCACTTCGCAGCGTAGTGGTTGAGGCGACCACAGAGCTGGCATGACTTGCCCCAGGCCGGATACTGCTCTTTTTTTAACATATGTTTTGTGCCGCAGTATTTGCACCATCCCATGTTTGGAGTCGTCTTCCGCTGTCGGTCTCTTCTGCTGTCATTTACTGCGTGCAGGTCAGCACCGTGTTGTAAAAGCAGTGGTGTTTCCTGTTGTGCCATCACTTTCATCTGATCATATGTGGTCTCATGAGCTCGCATTGTCTGTACTGCTTGGATTAACGTCAAATCATTTTCTTGTAGCAGTCTTCGTCTGACGTTGTCGTCTTGTATACCGAGAACGACCCGGTCCCAGATCAAACTCTCTTCAAGTGATCCAAAGTTGAATGTCTTTGTCATTTGTCTCAGGTTTGCAACATATTCGTCCACCTTCTCCTCTTTTTCTTGTTTAGGTATGTTGAATTTGTATCTTTTGCAATTCATGTAGCATTGCCTCTGAACCGATGCACGTCAATAGGGTAGCAACCTGTACTTCATCGGATTTGTCTTGTAATCCTGTAGCGATAGCGATGTTCTTCCATTGTCGGAGCCATAGTTTCCATGTTGTGTCTAGGTTATTCTGGTTTTGTCTTATCTTTAACGGACCTGGTAGCGGTAAGTTAGTCATTTTAACGATACTAAGTATGTACTTTAACCATTCCGCTGCAATCTCAGGTACATCGATTCAACCTATTGTGAAAAGAACAACTTGTTTCCAATAGCCTCATAACAGATCGACAGAGTGGTTATCGGCACCACCATAGAACTCATACACAGCTTATTTATTTAATCCACTCGTTTCATTTGTCTTTAGACAAAAACATGGATTTTTCGAAAGTATATCTGGATATTTATCGGTATTTTGACAAGATTTGGCATAAAGGACTTTTGGCGAAGTGCGAACAACAATGTGGTTTAACCCTATTTGTAACAGGCTCCTGGCTACCCCTATTTGTAACAGGGGGGGGGGCGGATTCCGCCCCCCCCCCGGAGATCTCGAGATCTACCCGTCCGATTTTCAAAAATGAAACGGTGTTTGGTTCCCCTCAACACAATCTACATTTATAAATAATACACAAATATAAATTTGGGATAGGGGGCAACAGGGGGCAAAAACTACAAATTTTAGGGGTATTTTTGATCCAACATAGCTTTCATGTTTATCGACCGATTTTAACACAACTAATAGGAATCGATAGAGATTGAATTTGAAATTGATATATGACGGTGACGTTTGAAAATGTAAAAATCATAGGCGTGTGCAGGTCACTCAATATGGGGGTGAAGTAAATGCGTAATAAAACCATTTTTTGACGTTGTTTTTTTGATAAATGAAAAGGTATGTGATTGAGACATTAGAAAAACAGTTATAAATCATATTTTTTGCCATAGGCGGTACCAGGTTAGTGAAAAAGGGGGTAAAATTGGGAAAAAGTATTAACCGTAGACAAGTTGCTACCCAGCAATATAAATATGTTACTGATCGTAGATAGTTCCTTTTTGCATGTTGTACTTCATCATAGGCGTATCAAGGATCCAAACTGGGGCGGTGCAATACCTTTTGATAAGTATATTATCCGCTATTATGATACTAACTAGTCAACAGTGACTATTTCACTTACAACTTCAATTAACATTGCTTACCCCAACCCCCCCTTTTTACCCTACCTGGACTCGCCTATTATCTTATAATCGTTCGTAGAGTAGCCTGTTGTGCGTGTTTTATCCGGAAACTGCAGTATGTTATGTCATTGTACGCCCATGCCTCTTAGTTTCCTTTCAATAATATGACCCCCTTTCTTCCATTCCTGAGCGCGCCTCTGCAAAAAATGACTTTATTCCCTTTTCTGGTCTCATATGTGCATATATTATTATAAGCTAAACGTATATTGCGCTCTTATCACTGGCATATCGTCATCACCATGCCAGTCACCCCCCTTTTCATGTTCCTGAACACGCCCCTGAAACTCTATATGTAATAAATTATGCAAATAATGGAAGCAGAAGCTATCTTTTACATCTTGATAGTTATAAATGCCCCTTACATTGCTCTATTGGCTTCTCGCCAAGCATTGCATACTTCCTGGAAACCCCCCTTTTTCAAGCCCCTGAAACCGCCTCTGCCATGCAATTTTTATGATATTTCATTAACATCAACTAATTTTCACTTGTTAAAATCACCGTAAGTCGATGTAACTCCTTCATACGTGATGCAGTTAGGAAGAAACCGTGAAGATCGCATTTCCGTATTATTGCCAAATGTCGCCTCCGAACCCACCCAAAACTGTGCCCTGGAACCGCCTCTGTTCAGGTTAAGAACTCAAAATTTTTACTCCAAATGCGGAGTTCAATTCTATGAAAAGTCTCAAAATTTCATGGGCCTGCTCCCAGCCGTTCTGGAGATATTTACGAAAAACATGAGGGGGGGAGGGGGCGGAATCCGCCCCCCCCTGTTACAAATAGGGTTAAAAGGGACCTTATTGCGTTGGTTAGAATCATATTTGTACAACAGAACACACACACTCACAAAAAAACACCTGCGTAGGGTGTCAACACCCCTAGCCCGTGTGATGCCCACACAACCTAAAATACGTCGCCTGGAAGGTGTTTTGTTTAGCACTCAGGGAGGTGTACCGGAACAACCGTGATCGCCGCTGCTTGGGGGGTATAGGTTTAACGGAACACCCTTGATAACCGCTGCATGGGGTGTCGAGGTGTCGCAATACTCATGCGTGGGGTGCCGATTGACGCCTCAGCCGGGCGTATTGCGGGAATTCGTTTACCATTGGGAAAGGCGTAACGTCACCGCTGCATGGGGTTTTGAGGTGTCGCAATACTCATGCGGGAGGTGTCGATTGACGCCTCAGCCGGGCGTATTGCAGGAGTTCGTTCACCACTGGGAGAGGTGTAACGGTCGCCGCTGCTTGGGGTGTCGTGACGTAGACGCATGGCGGGCGGCAGCCACCGCCGGGCGCCGGCTCAGAGACGTGTCGCAACTTGCCAGACTCATGCCAATCTGAGAATTCTGACCTGTCTCTGACCACTCGCGCCAATCTTCCCAATCTGAGCAACTAAAAATTAGCACATTTCCGTGCCAAACCATTGTATTAACAAAACCGTTTATTATTGTAAACAGATCCATGTATCAACATCAGCATCTCAAATCAGCACCATCAAGCATACTCATAAATCATCATAGTTACTATGGATCAACAGTCAGCTACGTATATTCATATGTTTATAGAAGCTTGGTCGGTGCAGCTCCGACCGGATAAGCAATACAATGGGTTGTGACGGGAGGGCACGAAACATATAGACGCTATCATACCTAATGTTTATCGATCACAAAGTCACAACTAACTACATTTCTAAGATCAAAAGAACGCAAGAAAAAACGCACTGACAACTCACAATTAGGTACTTATAACTCCGATCACGACATCACGATTGACAGCCTTTCGCAACTCAACGGCAACTTGAACACTGACAACGATCGACCCACGCACTCGTGAACAACCTGCCGCGGCTAAGCCCGCGGCGTAACTGCGTGGGCGCGGCGGCGCGGCCGGCCGGCGATGATACGCGCGCAGCCAACGCTGCGCCGCCGTCTGCGTGCGTCTACGTCACGACACCCCAGGCAGCGGCGACCGTCACACCTCTCCCAGTGGGTAACGAACTCCTGCAATACGCCCGGCTGAGGCGTCAATCGACACCCCCCGCATGAGTATTGCGACACCTCGACACCCCATGCAGCGGTGACGTTACGCTTCTCCCAGTGGTGAACGAACTCCCGCAATACGCCCGGCTGAAGCGTCAATCGACACCCCCGGCATGGGTATTGCGAAACCTCGACACCCCATGCAGAGGTGACGAACACACAATGCGATGGTGGTCGGCACTGACACACCACACAGGTGTCTGACATGGGTGTAGATAGCAAAGCATCAACAATGACACCCCATGCATGAGTAAATTTCCAAATTAACCCCTGTGGCAGGAGGTGACACCCGAGTCGTGTGCAGCGATTTTGTGAGTGCACTCACAAAAAAACCAACACCTGCGCAGGGTGTCAACACCCCTAGCCCGTGTGATGCCCACACAACCTAAAATACGTCGCCTGGAAGGTGTTTTGTTTAGCACTCAGGGAGGTGTACCGGAACAACTGTGATCGCCGCTGCATGGGGTGTATAGGTTTAACGGAACACCCTTGATAACCGCCGCATGGGGTGTCGAGGTGTCGCAATACTCATACGAGGGGTGTCGATTGACGCCTCAGCCGGACGAATTGCGGGAGTTCGTTTACCACTGGGAGAGGTGTGACGGTCGCCGCTGCATGGGGTGTCGTGACGCAGACGCATGGCGGCAGGCGGCCGCCGCCGGGCGCCGGCTCAGAGACGTGTCGCAGCTCGCAAGACTCATGCCAATCTGAGCACTCTGACCTGACTGACCACTCGCGCCAATCTTTCCAATCTGAGCAACACAAAATTAGTACATTTCAGTGCAAAACCATTGTATTAACAAAACCGTTAATTATTGTAAACAGATCCATGTATCAACACCAGCATCAAAAATCAGCATCATCAAGCATACTCATATATAATCATAGTTACTATGGATCAAGAGTCAGCTACGTATATTCATATGTTTATAGAAGCTTGGTTGGTTCAGCTTCGACCGGATAAGAAATACAATTGATTGTGACGGGAGGGCATGAAACATATAGACGCTATCATACCTAATGTTTATCGATCACAAATTCACAACTAAGTACATTTCTAAGATCAAAAGAACGCACGAAAGAACGCACTCACATCTCACAATTAGGTACTTATAACTCCGATCACGACAGCACGATTGACAGCCTTTCGCAACTCAACGGCAACTTGAACACTGACAACGGTCGACGCACGTACACTGCAGAACCCGCCGCGCCCAAGGTCACATTTCGTTTTGGGGGGTAGGAGGGGAGTTGTTCTCGCCCACCCCGTATTCCAGCCTATAGCTATATGCCGCCGCAGGTGGGGAGGAAAACCACTCCCCTCCGGGGCAGGGAACCGAATGACTTGCGCCAGTAGCCAGACTCGAACCCGGAACCCTTGGATTCCGAGTCAGACGCTCTACCAACTGAGCCACCCGCCCCCCCCCCCCCCCTTCTCCCCTTCCCTAAACAAAATTGAGGGTCGCAACTACTAACTAGGTCGCCGTTGGGTGCATAAGTTAACTGCTAATTTGGTTACCTTTGTATTCAATGTTTCTGGATGGTTACGGATATAAGGACACATAATCACAATAGACAGAGTGCAAGACATATTTTCCATACAATGTTGTAAAAAAAACATTACAAGAGAAGCCCGGAATTCGATGGGAACCGAAGTCCGTTACCAAGTACTTGAGAGTAACGATCATTATAAGCGTGAATCGCTTATCAACTTTAACTTGAAATATCTTTCAGTAGGAATGTTTATATGCAAAATGTGATGAATTTACTATATATTTTGATCTCGTATGTCGATTTCAAATGAAAATTCCATTTTTGTTGGAAAATGTGAATATTAACCTTAAAAAAGGATGGGGGAGGGAGGCCTTCAGCGCCGGCAAAAAAAATGGTACGGACATTCCGTAACGCACGTAGAGGCAACTACGCCCATGGGCGCCTATTACCCGGTAGGGGTGCCATCAGCGCCAAAGGGAGAGGCAATGGAATGACACTCGAATGAATGCTCGTGGAATGACTCAATGGACCGGAGGGACGCCGTCGGCCCGGAGAGGCGCCTTGCCAGAACACATTAGTACCCACACAATTTGAGGCCATCCAAAATCAATAGCCTCTATATGAGATGTAAAGACCAGGGGCGGATCCAGCGTGGGGCGGGGGGCAACGGGGCTGGAGCCCCCTCAATGTAAATTGGCGCCCCTGCGCAAGGCGCTGGGGTACTAGGTTTGCAACGAAGGAGCAATCTGGGCGCAGCAGGCGTCCCCAAACCCATGGAGAGCCCCCCAAACCCAGGGAGAGCGCCCCAAACTCATGGAAGGCGCCCTCAAGCCCATAGAGGGAGCCCCCCAACCCATAAATGGCGCCCCCAGACCCATGGAGGGCCCAAACTCATGCAGGGCGCCCCAAACTCATGGAGGCGCCCCAAACTCATGGAGGCGCCCCAAACTCATGGAGGCGCCCCAAACATATGGAGGGCGTCCCAAACCCATGGAGTACGCCCCTACACCCATGGAGGGCGCCCCCAATTCCGGGGAGTGCGCCCCGATGCCCAAAAAGCACCCTGAACTTCAAAACTTCGGAAGGGCGCCCTCGGAACTCGGAAGCGCGTCCTCGAGCGTGATTAGGCATGTACACCGAATATCAGCAGGGTGCCCCAAATCTTAGGAGGGTGCACTCAAATCCATAGAGGGCGCCCCCAATCCCATAGAGGGCGCTTCCAACTCCGTCGTGGGAGCCCCGATGCCCGAAAAGCACCCCAAACTTCGGAAGGGTGCCCCGATACTCGGAAATACGCCCTCAAACGTGATTAGGTGCACCCCGAATCTGAGGAGGGCGCTTCCAAACCCATGAAGAGCGCCCTCAAACCCATGGAGGGCGCCCCCAAAGCATAGCACTTTTGAAATGGGTTGTGTGTGTTACAATAATGATTTATTTTGGCGCGACACTGCAATTTTTCCACAACAACTTTGCCGCACCTCATGACCATGGCCACTGGCGGATCCACGGGGGGAGCATTAGGGACAAATGACCCAATCATATATATCGAAGTGAAACTTTCAGTACCTTATCCTGCATCAATTATACGTTTTACTACCAAATTTCAATGACATCGATGTAGTGGTTTGGTAAATAATGACGTTTTATTGACGTCATTGCTTTCCATTTTTGGTGGAAAAACAATAAATGTTTGAGTTTGAGTTTTTACGCAAATTGCAAATATAAAAACGTAGAAAGAATGAAAATTACATTTTTGTAAAAAAGTCGATCTCGGATTTGTGTAATTGTGGGGTTTTGACTCCCCCCCAAATGTAAATGAATTATTTGTTTTCGGAACAAAATATACACAATCAATTGTTGATGATATTAAGAACGGACGAAATATAGTAGAGCACAAAATATGGATGATAGTTGATACCCACACAAAATTTCAAAGCAATATCTTTATTTTTGACTGAGTTATGGCTCCCTAAGTTTAGGTAACTCATGCCATTTTTGAAGCTACGTTTTTTGGCTTCTAGTATAATGTCAGTGCTATATTTCTGAGACAAAACTGGTCTAGAAATATGCCTTTTTATTTAGATGAATAAATTTCAAATTGTTGACCTTATGTGAGCTGACCTTGACCTGAGGGCCATTATATGGGGTCATGTTGTGAAAATGGCTGCTACTATCTAATTATACGTGTAAACTGACCCATAAAACATGTGTAGAATGGCTTTCGTAGACCTCTTGCCAATAGTGACCTTTTGTGACCTCGACCTTTTTATAAAATTTGCATTTTGCTTATACGGGATATGCATTATACATTTGAGAGCACTTTGTGCGATAATAGTCGCAAACTAAAACTTTGGATGTATGTCCTAAAAACTCAAATACCTCAATTTTGACCTTTGACCTGACCGTGACCTGACATGTGACCATATTTTAAACATTTCGCGTAAGTTTTATATTCGTCTCATGGGGAGCTTTTGAATGCCTCTTCGCGTGTCGCGTGCGATTATTGGTTCGGAAGATAACGACGGGCAGAATCTTCCCCCAGGCGCGGCGCGGCGGGGCGTGTTCGGCTGAATACCCCAGCAGGGCGCAGGCATAGGTGGGCACCGTTACTTCAAAATGTAACTTCGTTACTAGTTACTCCGTTACTCCAAAAAATAATTCGTTACTCGTTACTCCGTTACATCGTCAACGAATGTAACGGAAGTTACAGTTACTCCGTTACTTCGTTACTTTTGTAAAACGAAGTGATATCAATTCCGACAGAATGAAGACAGAGAAGCGAAACCGGTTACAATGTGTTTGCCTCGTCGAGACACGTCTCCCAATATGCAGCATGACCAATGGCCATTGACCATCTTGGGTCACCACTTGACCTTGACCTGAAGTCAACTTTCTATGTTGACTTAAACTGGTCAACATTAATATATTCCAACACGATGGCGTCATAACTATTGCCTTATCTTTATTAGGTAAAAAGTTATTTACGAAAAACTGTTTTGCCATAAATAACCTTTTTTACCTTTGATCACCTCTGGAGCCTACACTTTTTATCTGAGATAAAATTTGAGGGCAGTATGGCGATTACTATTTCAAGAGCTTTTGATTGCGTTTTTTTCATAGTTCTCGAGATATTTCGGGATTTCTGAAACAAAGTGCTAAACATAAAATCTTCCATATTTGACCACATTTGACCTTGAAGATATTGAACCAGGGTCATGAAAATTTCGAAGAACAAAGTTGCCTACAGAACCTACCTACCCAACAAATTTCGTTATTGTAGCTCTTATGGAGGGGCGAGATCTTAGGGGGGCGGATTCCGCCTCCCCCTCCAGTGCGTGGAATTATCAAAGGCTCGCTACTCGTTACTCAAAGCTTGCCTTGATCATAAAGTGGTGCCGCCAGCTTGCCGCCGGCCTTAACCCGCGAGTTACTGGGGGGGCTATTTCCCCCCCTCCCGTTATTTTGCAATAACTCCTAAACGAACACCCGTATCGTCACCAAACTTGCAGTAACTTCTCTCACATCAATTCTACACATGTTGGAAAAATGAAAAAATATGAGGCTATGATAGGTCAACCGGGAATTACGTCAGAGTGGCGTCATGTTCTTCGGTTTTTGTTGCAAAATAATGGTTTACGGGAAACGCTGTCAAAGGTACAATATTTGAGATAAACTAAATTGTATTACATCTAATTACTGATAATAGACCGGGATATCAAACTGCTATCTCGGATTTTTGAGTTTGTTTTAAATTCAAAATTTTGAGAAATCCAAAGACATAAAGACAAATCTAAAGACAGAAATCCAGACACATCAGAATTTTCCAAAAACCGGAATATATGTGATCGAGACGTACGCGGTGAATATGTGTACCAAATTTAAAGTTGATATCTTTAAAATTGACCGAGGTATGACCTTTAAATGACAAAAATAGACCACTTCTCACAGCATTACTATGACAAAAAAACGCATTTCCATTTTTGCTTTTTACTTCTATTTATATGGAACAAACAATGTTCTAAGGTCATTTTTCGCGTTATAGACGAAAAACAAACCCATAAACATTTGTTACAACGCCTAATGCCCGTAATCTGCAGTTTGACCTCGTGACCTCGGATGACCTTGACCTGCCCCAAGGTCATAAACAGCTTAGAAAGGTACTTAGAAGTGTCAGACACACGAATCATACCGATTTATCAACAGCTTATGCGTTTAATATCGCAATTTTGCGCGACAATTCCATCCATAGAGACCTTTTGACACAGTCAAACATTTTGTACTTGACCTGACCTGTGACGTCATTGGTGACCCTGAGATCAACAATATTATGTTACCCTCGATAAATTTTTCAGGGCTATCGAATGCCGTTTGAATTTTTACATTCGGTCCAGTAGTTCCGGAGATCAGAGGGGGGGCAAAAAATAGCCCCCCCCCCAGTAAGTCGCGTTATGAAATATACCCCAGTAACTCGCGGGTTAAGTATCAGTTGACAAACATTGTCAACGTTTCGCGGCATCGGGATCGGGAAACAGCTACCTTCATCGCAGTCATTGCGCATCGTGCCGCATTAACCCGCGCGGCGCTGGGGTCTCCATCCGAACGTGCGGTGCTGGGGGTGGTGGTAAATTTTACCCCCCCACCCCCTTGTATCTTCCGAACCAATAACCGCAGCGAGACGCGCATGGAGGCGATCGAAAGCTCTCAGTGAGAAGAATCTAACACATGCCAGAAATTATTAACATAAGGTCACATGTCAGGTCACGGTCAGGTTAAGTGTCAAAATTTCAGTATTTGGGTTTTTGGGCTATACTTTCCATCCAAAGCCTTGTATTGCAACTATTATCTCACAAAGTGCTCCCAAATGTATAATGCATCTCCCGCACAAGTAAAAGTGAAATTTTAAGCAAAGGTCAAGGTCAAGGTCAGGTCACAAAAGGTCACAGGTCTACGAAAGCCATGCGACACATATTATATGGGTTATTTTACTCGTATAATTTGATAGAAGCAGCCATTTTCACAGCCTGACACCATATAATCGCCCTCAGGTCAAGGTCAGGTCACAAATAAGGTCAAAATTTGAAATTGATTAATCTAAATAAGCATTACATGTTTCTAAACTAGTTTTGTCTTCGAAATACAGTGGTGGCATTTATTTGTCTGTATCAGGTCAGTAAAAGCCAAAAAACGCAATTGAAAAAATGACGTCATGAGTTACTTATTCTTAGAGAGCCATAAGTCAGTCAAAAATAAAGAAATTGCTTTGAAATTTGGTTTGAACATCGTTC
Source organism: Chirona hameri (assembly GCA_036785665.1). Lineage (NCBI taxonomy): Eukaryota > Metazoa > Arthropoda > Thecostraca > Balanomorpha > Balanidae > Chirona > Chirona hameri. The sequence goes on from JAXIVJ010001807.1 coordinate 95,391, forward strand.
ATACTCGGCTCTCTAATATGTCTTCCGGTTTTTTGAAAATTTTCAAACAAAAAACTTTTGTGGAAATTCTTCCCCAAAAATCAGTTTTTTGCATTTTTGGGGGTCAAAAACCCAAAATTTTGAACATCTGAGACAGCCATGTTAAAGACAATGTTATTTACTTTCTTTTGACGCCTTATATTTGCGATTTGCATCAACACGCTATTTTCTACAATTTTTCAAACATTTAACGTTTTTCACCGAAAATGACATGACGTCACTAAAACGTCATTATCTCCACAACATTTTCACGAATTTCAACAAAATTATAACACAAGATGTAGAATTCATGCACCATAAGATACCGAAAGTTTCACGTCGATATCTGTCATAGTTTTCAAGTTATGGAGAAAATCCGGGAGGAGGGTAAAATTTACCCCCCAGCGCCGCGCGGGTTAAGCAACAGCCCAACAGGTACGGCATTTGGCAGCCCTTTACGCCATATGACATTCTATTTTGTACTTGTGTAAGGCATTGATTGTGGTGGTGCGAATAAACCCAGGCGTGAAGAGAAACAAGTATAAGAAAAAAGTAACGGAGTAATGAACTAAAAAGTAATTAAGTAACGGACCACAAAAGTAGCTTCTGTTACTCGGTCCGTTAGTGTAAAACAAATGTAACGAGTCCGTTACTTCGTTACTAAAAAAGTAACTTCGTTGGTAACGGACCGGTGCCCACCTATGGGCGCAGGTTAGGTGATAATTAAGAACTCCTCTCCCTTGTCAGCGATTTGTTTTTCTCGTATTGAGGACCCCACGCCCCCCCCCCCCTTCCCCACCGGTCAACAACTTTTCGCTCTGACGACCCGACATTACCCCCCCCCCCCGCGCTGACAATCCGACGACGCCGGCGGCCACTCAGTTGCCACAAAATGCGCCCCCGGGCTTACAGCCCCCCTCAATGAAAATCCTGGATCCGCCCCTGGTAAAGATTGGACTAATGCGTGATGGGTATGCATGTAGGTAGTCCCAGGTATAAGGTACCCAATAACAACCTACTGGGGATGTAGATCCAGGTATAAGGTACCCAATAACAACCTACTGCCGAGGTAGATCTAGCACAGAAGGTTATGCAGTTATTTGTACATAGCCTGTTTTCCAATCTTAATCAATAACAGTCTTTACATTTTGCAATCCAGCACATTCTATACCAATGGAAAGCGAACGCACCTACGTTTGGTTGTTACTAAATTGAATGGTTTCCTGGATATTATTTTGTATATTTGAAGACAAATCTTTGTTTTTTACTTGTGTATCCCTATTGACTTCATGGCACATTTGAAACTAAAGAAATGCAGGTTGGAGTCTTCAATTTGTATTGGGTACAGTACTCAGTCAAATTTGTGTTTGGATTGTACTAGGTACATTGTACCCAGTGTACCCAGTGGTGGTTACGCTCATGCATTGTGCCATCACTCAGCCATCAGCCATCACTGTCGGAACCATGTGAATGTTCTAATTTTGATTGAGCCTGCTGATCACCAGAGACTGCTTCACTGGAAATGTGATATTTTGTAACGCTGAAATTATGTAACTCTTTAACACCACCTATCCAACATGTTGAGAAATGAAACGTCCGGAGTAGCAGCGCGACACAAGCTTATTACTCTCCCTCCCTCTCTCCCTCTCTCCCTCTTCCCTCTCTCCCTCTCTCCCTCTCTCCCTCTCTCCCTCTCTCCCTCTCTCCCTCTCTCTCTCCCTCATTCTCTCTTTCTCTCCCTCTCTCCCTCTCTCCCTCTATCTCTCCCTCTCTCCCTCTCCCTCTATCTCTCCCTCTCTCCCTCTCTCCCTCTCTCCCTCTCTCCCTCTCTCCCTCTCTCCCTCTCTCCCTCTCTCCCTCTCTCCCTCTCTCCCTCTCTCCCTCTCTCCCTCTCTCCCTCTCTCCCTCTCTCCCTCTCTCCCTCTCTCCCTCTCTCCCTCTCTCCCTCTCTCCCTCTCTCCCTCTCTCCCTCTCTCCCTCTCTCCCTCTCTCCCTCTCTCCCTCTCTCCCTCTCTCCCTCTCTCCCTCTCTCCCTCTCTCCCTCTCTCCCTCTCTCCCTCTCTCCCTCTCTCCCTCTCTCCCTCTATCTCTCCCTCTCTCCCTCTCTCCCAATATCTCTCCCTCTCTCCCTCTCTCCCTCTCTCCCTCTCTCCCTCTCTCCCTCTCTCCCTCTCTCCCTCTCTCCCTCTCTCCCTCTCTCCCTCTCTCCCTCTCTCCCTCTCTCCCTCTCTCCCTCTCTCCCTCTCTCCTTTCCTCAGTCCGGTGCAGCTACACTAGCTACATATAGCGTCACTAACGATGGTGGCAGCTCGTCTGGCCGGAGCTGATGTATGATTGGTCCATTCGGCCGGTGTAATCGGGCGTCGTCGATTTCCGCTGGCCTCCTCGGGGACGAAGCTCGACAACAGGCCGAGAGTGGAGAGTGGAGGCTGCACTCTCGCCGCCATGCCCCCAGGCCTGACCACCCCACCGCACCACAGACTACTGACCGAGAGTGGAGAGTGGAGGCTGCACTCTCGCCGCCATGCCCCCAGGCCTGACCACCCCACCGCACCACAGACTACTGACCGAGAGTGGAGAGTGGAGGCTGCACTCTCGCCGCCATGCCCCCAGGCCTGACCACCCCACCGCACCACAGACTACTGACCGAGAGTGGAGAGTGGAGGCTGCACTCTCGCCGCCATGCCCCCAGGCCTGACCACCCCACCGCACCACAGACTACTGACCGAGAGTGGAGAGTGGAGGCTGCACTCTCGCCGCCATGCCCCCAGGCCTGACCACCCCACCGCACCACAGACTACTGACCGGGACTCAGCTGTGTGTTCACTCCGGCCAGCGTGCCCCATTACCGCAGAGAAACGCCAAATATCAACAGAGCTGAGCACATCCGCCAGCAATCTATAGATATGTTACGCAGACAACATGAAAACTCAGGCAGTTTCGAAACTGCCTGCCTCAATTCAGGGAATTTCGAAACTGCCTAAAAACCAGGGCAGTTTGACCTGAAAATCCAGGCAGTTTCGAAACTGCTCGGCAGTATTAAAACTGACTAGGTAGTTTCACAGCTGCCCGAGCGATGCACGACTCCATTCTCTTCGCGAAGACATGACGAGCCCAGCTTGGTGATGCCAGCGATCAGGCCATATCTACGAATGGTGATGCATCTGCAAACCGCGCTCCCGTAATTCGAACATAATAGATCTGAGCAATGCACGCATGACTAAACAGGTATCTTCGCGGATGCCTCAAATAGAGCAAATCTCCAATTGTATTTGTAGATGAGATAGTAGGTACACTTTGGCGATCTTACATATAAAATAACATTATTGGCTTCTGCAATGATGCAATTTGCATCATACTTTTTTCTTCTTCATCCATTTTAAAAATTTGCATCATAAAAACTAATAATAGATAGCCCCGAAGGAAATGACCTGACGTTTGAATGGTTTATCTGTAATGTGTTTTTTTATGGATGGGATTAACCATTAACTAACCACCATTGACTCCAGGGTCCCAGCCGAACTCCATTGGCTGGGAGTGGGGGGGGGGGGGGGCGAAGAAAGCCCTCCTGGTTATCTCCGGAACCAATGATCGCAGGGTCACTATGCGAGAAAGATCTACGAAAGTCATGCGACGCATGTTTTATGGGTTATTTTAACGTTTAATTCGATATAATTCGATCGATAGTCATTTTACCACTTCACCTCATTTAAGTGAAGTTAGTTTCAAGCTCAGATCAAGGTTGGATAAAAAAAGGTCAAAATTCAAAATAGATAAATATAAATAAAACAGGCATGATTCTGGACGCAATTTGCCTCAGAAATGCAGTGGTGACGATTGTTTGTTCGTAGCTAGTCATTAAAAACCGAAAACTCCATTAACAAAATTTGTCATGAGATACTCATACCTTAGAAGCCATAAGTCAATCACAAATGGTGATATTGCTTTGAAATTTCGTCTCGGAATTGCCCATATGTGGTTCTCTGACATATATTCCGATTTTGAATATCTTTGATAATTTTATGTTTTCTTTTTTTGGGGGTCAAAAACTAATAGTGTCAACAATCCGAAATTGCAATTTTGTAGCTATTGCCATTTGCTATCTTTTGATGTTTTTGTATTGCATTTAGCTCAAAATATGGTATTTGTACGGTCTGTTCAAATTTAGCTGAGTTTTTCGTCAAACTCGTGTTTAGTGACGTTACTAAATTAGCTATATCTCGAAAATATTTCGACGAAATTTCTTGACTTCACACAGAATACGTAAAATTGATGTAGGAGAAAGTACACAAAGTTTCACGTTGATAGCGTAATGGTTTTTGAGCTATTGCGAAAGTTCGTCAGGGGGCGTCCCTCCCCTCCCCCCAGTTAATGGTGGGTTAACAAACTAATGGTTACAATGCAAGTTTTAGCGGGACTTGAACACACTGTCCTATCTCAGTGTTTATAGATTTTAGCCGATCAACCACAATGTCTGTAACGAGCCGACATCAAAACTAGGAGGGTATTTTCCGTTGTCATTTCTTGAAACGTATTTTACTGTCCATGCACATTAGGGCGGTTCATTTACACACGAATGTTAAATTTTCTTGGTGCACACTTTTTTGCCGTTATTTCGACTATGCTAAGTCCAATGGTATCAACAATTTTGAAATCAAAAATATTTAGGGGTGGCCGCGAAAAATCGCCGAAAATACCATGTTTTGCTATAAATACCTTAAAATCGCCCATCTAGTCTCCTCGATTTTACGAAACAAATTCAAACTTTTCCTTGTGGTATACTGTTTTCCGGTAATTTAGACTATGGTGATTACAGTGATATTTGTTTTTCAATCGGAAGATATTAAGAGGTCGCAAAAAACGTTAAACATTTCAGCTTTTTCTTTAAATACCCCAAAATCGACCATTTCGTAACCGCGGTTATACGACACGAATATAATATTTTCGACATGGCACACTTCTTCCTAGTTAATAGGATTGTGCATATTCCAAATATGTCAATACATTTTCAATAAAAAAGTATTTAGGGGTGGAAAAATCGCAAAATATTTGACACTTTTCTATAACCATCCCAATATAACTTATTTTATTCCCGCGATATTACATGCCTGCACTGTTTTGCTTCTTCCGAAAATGTAAATTAGATATATTTACACGGTTACAACATAATATTAATGTATTTCCCTTCTATTTCATAAGTTACATGGCTATTTTATCTTGTATAGGTATGTTTAGTTCTTTGGGAGTCCATCACTATGCACGACGCATACCGACACAAGTGGCATTCAAAAGAGTTTGTCGCATCAAGACAAATTAAATTGTAACTTATGAGTAAAACATCAGTTGTGGCATTGCATGTTTCAACACATAGCTGCTTGACAAAAAGTTTCCTCCCAAAATGATTTTGAATTCATGGTGGCAAACTTCTTTGATTTAATTGAATTGAAGTGATGCACACGTCACACACGCTTACAGGCCCGGTAGGGTTGACTTCTTGACCGTGGGCACCTGCTTGCGATGGTACTAACCCACCTTCAGTAAGAATATCGCTACAAAGAGCCAGCACCAGTGTATAAGTCCGCAGCTACAAAAGATACTTGTTCAGTTCGGCTAGTGCGTGTATAGCCACCTCTTCGTCTTCTACCTCATAGGTAGTGTGAGTACTCAGTGGTGTAGCTTCTCCAGAAGTTTTTTTTTGGGGGTGGGGACTGAGCTGGGAAAAATAACTTAAAGTACCATCAAAATTCACAAAAATACGGATTTATCCCAGGATTTGACACACTTCCTCGTTCAAGTCGGGGGGGGGGGTACTTAATCCAAGCTGGGAGGGGGAGGGGGAGGCCTCAACTGAATAGGATCATACACGCCTGGGAGTACTGGAGTACTGGCTTAACCCTATTTGTAACAGGGGGGGCGGATTCCGCCCCCCCCCCCCTCATGTTTTTCGCAGATATCTCCAGAACGGCTGGGAGCAGGCCCATGAAATTTTGGGACTTTTCATAGAATTGAATACCGCATTTGGAGTCAAAATTTTGAGTTCTTAACCTGAGCAGAGGCGGTTCCAGGGTACAGTTTTGGGTGGGTTCGGAGGCGATATTTGGCGATAATACGGAAATGCGATCTTCACGGTTTCTTCCTAACTGCCTCAAGTATGAAGGAGTTACATCGGTTCACGGTGATTGCAACAAGTGAAAATTAGTTTATGCTGATGAAATGTCATAAAAATTCCATGGCAGAGGCGGTCTCAGGGGCTTAACAAAGGGGGGGGGGGGGTCCAGGAAGTATTCAATGCTTGGCGGAAAGCAAATAGAGCAATGTAAGGGGCATTTATAGTTATCAAGATGTAAAAGATAGCTCCTGCTTCCATTATTTGCATAATTTATTACATATAGAGTTTCAGGGGCGTGTTCAGGCACATGAAAAGGGGGGTGACTGGCTTGGTGATGACGATATGCCAGCGATAACGGCGCAATAGTCGGTTAGCTTATAATGATATATGCACATATGAGGCCAGAAAAGGGAATAAAGTCATTTTTGGCAGAGGCGCGCTCCGGAATGGAAGAAAGGGGGTCATATTATTGCAAGGAAACTAAGAGGCATGGGCGTACAATGACATAACATACTGTAGTTTTTGGATGAAACACGCACCACAGGCTACTCTACGAACGATTATAAGATAATAGGCGAGTCCAGGTAGGGTAAAAGGGGGGTATGTAATGTTGATTGAAGTTGTAAGTGAAATAGTCACTGTTGACTAGATAGTATTATAATAGCGGATAATATACTTATCAAAAGATATTGAGCCGCCTCAGTTTGGATCCTGGATACGCCTATGATGAAGTACAACATGCAAAAAGGAACTATCTACGATTAGTAACATATTTATAGTGCTGGGTAGCAACTTGTCTGCGGTTAATATTTTTCCCAATTGTAACCCCCTTTTTCACTAACCTGGTACCGCCTATGGCAAAAATAAGATTTTTTAACTGTTTTGTCTAATGTCACAATCACATACCATTTCATTTATTTTAAAAAAACATCAAAAAATGGTTTTATTACGCATTTACTTCACCCCCATATTGAGTGACCTGCACACGCCTATGATTTTTTTTCTTCTTCAAATGTCACCTTTATATATCAATTTCCAATTCAATCTCTATCGATTCCTATTAGTTGTGTTACAATCGGTCGATAAACATGAAAGCTATGTCGGATCAAAAATACCACTAAAATTTGTAATTTTTGCCCCCTGTTGCCCCCCTATCCAAAATTTAGATATTTTTATTATTTTGAAATGTAGATCGTGTTGAGAGGAACTAAACACAGTTTCATTTTTGAAAATCAGACGGGTAGATCTCGAGATCTCCGGGGGGGGGCGAAATCCGCCCCCCCCCCCCCCCCCTGTTACAAATAGGGGTAGCCAGGAGCCTGTTACAAATAGGGTTAAGCTGCCAGAAAAAAAAGAAAAGCTTCAGGCAGTGAAGGATTTGGAAAACGAAGGTATGCGTATATCACACACCTTCATTTTCTAGGAATTTTACTGCCTAAAGCTCAGGAGAAGGTAGTACTACAGTACATAATTTAAAAAGTAAGTGCTATACGTATATTTTTACAGAAGTCCCCTTTTCCCCTTCCCGTAACCGGTCCTCCGTCCTCTTGTCATGCCCACGTCAACCCGGGTCTGGTCGTCGCTGGCCACAGGGCATTTGGTGGACCTCGAGTCGCAACCCGCAAGTGGGTAAAATCCTGGGGAGAAATCTGTATTTTTGTGAATTTTGATGGCACTTTAAGCGATTTTTCCCAGCTCAGCTTCCCCCCCCAAAAAAAAATGGAGAAGCTACACCCCTGAGTACTATATACACTACCTATGAGGTGGACCATCGCAAGCGGGTCCCCACGGTCAAGAAGTCAACCCTAATGCGGGCCTGTAAGCGTATGTGTGACGTGTGCATGCATCACTTCAATTCGAAGTCATTTTGGGAGGAAACTTTTTGTCAAGAGGCTATGTGTTGAAACATGCAATGCCACGACGACTGATATTTTACTCATAAGTTACAATTTCCTTTGTCTTGATGCGACAAACTCTTTAGAAAGCCACTTGTGTCGGTAAGGGTTATGCGTCGTGCATAGTGATATAATTCCAAAGAACTAAACATACCTATACAAGAGAAAATAGCCATGGAACTGATTAAATAGAAGGGGAATACAAGAATATTATGTTGTATCCGTTTAAATATATATCTTTTACATTTCCTGAAGAACCGAAACAGTACAGGCATGTAATATCGCCGTGACAAAATAAGTGATATTGGGATGGATATAGAAAAGTGTCAAGTATTTGGCGATTTTTCCACCCCTAAATAGTTTTGTTTTGTATTAAAGGCGTATTGCTATATTTGGAAAAGCATTATCCTATTAACTAAGAAGAAGTGAGCCATGTCGAAAATATTATATTCAAACCGCGGTTCCGAAATGGGCAATTAAAAAAAAAAAATGTTTTTTTTTCGACCCGTAAATATCTTCCGATAACAAAATATATCACTGGAATCACCATAGTCTATATAACAGGAAAACAGCATGCCACAAGGCAAATTTTGAATTCATTTCGTAAAATCGTGGAGACAAGATGGGCGACTTTAAGGCATTTATAGCAAAACAAGGAATTTATGGCGATTTTTTGCAATCCCTAAATATTTTTTCTTCTTCAAAATTGTTGGTACCATTGGACTCGGCGTAGTCGAAATAACGGGAAAAAGTGTGCCACCAGAAAATGTAACATTCGTGTAAAAATGAACCACCCTAATGCATAAGCTGTAATTGTATGATCCTGATCATTTGGGTTCAATTTCACAGTTACCATTTAACCCTATTTGTAACAGGGGGGGGGGGCGAATTCCGCCCCCCCCCCCCCCTCATGTTTTTCGCAGATATATCCAGAACGGCTGGGAGCAAGCCCATGAAATTTTGGGAATTTTCATGGAATTGAATAACACATTTGGAGTCAAAATTTTGTGTTCTTGACCTGAACAGAGGCGGTTCCAGGGCACAGTTTTGGGTGGGTTCGGAGGCGACATTTGGCGATAATTCGGAAATGCGATCTTCACGGTTTCTTCGTAACTGCCTCAAGTATGAAGGGGTTACATCGGTTTACGGTGATTGCAACAAGTGCAAATTAGTTGATGTTAATTAAATATCATAAAAATTGCATGGCAGAGGCGGTTTCAGGGGCTTGAAAAAGGGGGGGGGGGTTTCCAGGAAGTATGTTTGGCGGGAAGACAATATAACAATGTAAGGGGCATTTATAGCTATCAAGATGTAAAAGATAGCTTCTGCTTCCATTATTTGCATAATTTATTACATATAGAGTTTCAGGGGCGTGTTCAGGCACATGAAAAGGGGGTGACTGGCATGGTGATGACGATATGCCAGCGATAACGGCGCAATAGATGGTTACCTTATAATGATATATGCACATATGAGGCCAGAAAAGGGAATAAAGTCTTTTTTTTGCAGAGGCGCGCTCAGGAATGGAAGAAAGGGGGTCATATTATTGCAAGTAAACTAAGAGGCATGGGCGTACAATGACATAACACACTGCTGTTTTCGGATGAAAAACGCACCACAAGGTACTCTACGAACGATTATAAGATAATAGGCGAGTCCAGGTAGGGTGAAAAGGGGGGTAAGCAATGTTAATTGAAGTTGTAAGTGAAATAGTCACTGTTGACTAGTTAGTATCATAATAGCGGATAATATACTTATCAAAAGGTCTTGCGCCGCCCCAGTTTGTATCCTGGATACGCCTATGATGAAGTACAACATGCAAAAAGGAACTATCTACGATCAGTAACATATTTATAGTGCTGGGTAGCAACTTGTCTGCGGTTAATATTGTTTTCCAATTTTACCTCCCTTTTTCACTAACCTGGTACCGCCTATGGCAACAAATATTATGTATAACTGTTTTGTCTAATGTCACAATCACATACCATTTCATTTATTAAAAAAACACATAAAAATGATTAACATATTAAGTGACCTGCACACGCCTATGGTTTTTGAATTTTCAAACGTCACCGTCATATATCAATTTACAATTCAATCTCTATCAATTCCTATTAGTTGTGTTAAAATCGGTTCATAAGCATTACAGCTATGTTGGATCAAAAATACCACTACAATTTGTAGTTTTTGCCCCCCTGTTGCCCCCCTATCAAAAATTTAGATTTTTTAAAATTATTATTTAGAAATGTAGATCATGTTGAGTGGAACCAAACAACCGTTTCATTTTCGAAAATCGGACGGGTAGATCTCGAGATGTCCGGGGGCGGAATCCGCCCCCCCTGTTACAAATAGGGGTAGCCAGGAGCCTGTTACAAATAGGGTTAAACATCCCAACATTTTAACTGCTAACGTTATTATTTCATAGATTGTAGCATCTAAATATTCCGGTATTTTGATATCACCATTCCCTCAACCGATCAGGCGGATCAGCTTGTCTTCAATTGGCTGACTGGGACTGCAAAACAGTGTTCGCCACGGTCCCAACCAACCCCCAGCCCGGTCCAGCCCAGGCCCATGAACACCAAGCCCAGGCCCGGACCATACCCGGTCAAATTTCGAATATTGAGGTCCAGGCCCGTCCGGCCAAGGGCGCAGAGAGGGGGTGCATTGGGGGCTATTTCACCCCCGTTACGGCTCAGAGGGGCCCACCTCGGGTCTGAAAGGGGCCATCGTGGATTCAGAAATGGCCCATTTCAGGCCTGATAAAACCAAATTTAGCCTCAGAAAGCGAGCATCTCAAGTCCATTTTTTTGGGGGCAGCAGCCAATGCTAAGGGGTCCACTTTGGTTAGCCACTCGTCGCAAAATCCTGGCTGCACCCCTGCGTCTGGCCCCTTCAGATTAGGCATATCTTATTTGCACAAAAATTGAAATAATTATCCTAGCATGTTTTCTTGTATACTATATATATATATGAAACAATAAAACAAATTTCATGACAACTTCTGTTGATCATGGAAAACAATCAGATCAATAGTGACATAATACTACATTTTATAACACCTGACAAACAGAGCCATTGCTTTACTAAGTTGACATTGGTAAAATAAAATACTGGCAATGTTTTGTCAAAAATTGCAGGTTCTTAACAGAAATGGTAAGTTGAAATTGACAAAAGAAAACGCAGGCAAGCCGCAAGCATGTCATGATGATTGTGGCTTATGGCGCAACGACTGCTGTGATCATTTGGCGCCCAGGCCCAGTGAAAGAATGTCAAAATCAAGGACAGAAGACTTAACCCTCGCCCTACGGGGGGGGGGCCTGACAGGCCCCCTGAGGTTTTTCTTAAATATACACATGCGGTGCATCTTTCTGAAAAGTTATATGGCTGAGTTTACAGCAATTATACGTAGGCTGTAAGCATTTCTTTGAAATTGGTTGAGAAATTTGGGAAATAATGACGTTTTGATGACGTCATGTTGGTAAAAATTAGGAATATTTGAAAAATCGTAGAAAATATAGTTGTATAGCAAATTGCAAACGCAGTTTACCAAAGATACAAAATTGCATTGCAAATTGCAAAATTGAAAAATTGCATTGCAATTGCAAAATTGCATGTTATCATTCACTTGACCTGGAAGGTCATCCCTTGACCTGAAACCTAAAAATTGTATACTGTTAGATTCCTCTTATGACCGGCAACATGCTGGTACTCCCCGCATCTCTCTAAGTTGCTTGGTTTGGAAGTTACCAGGGGGGCCTGTCAGCCCCCTCCCCTCCCGTGGGGCGTAGGTGAAAAAAGCTCCCGTAGGGCGAGGGTTAATCCATGCTGAGGTAGTACGAATGAAGTTAAATACATATAACATAAGAGAAAGGTACCTTTGCCACAATGATAACTTGATGTTTAAACAAAGAAACGAGACATGTGAAATCAGAACAAATTATAACTCATGATTGCTTGCATTAATCATCATCCACCCAGCCTGAGTAGATCTGATGTGGTCTCAGGGCCTCCCGTAATGTTATATAGCCTTGCCCGTAAGTAAGTAACTGGGTGGGAAAATGCCCACCCACACTGAAAACAAAGTAACACAAAAAGTGGTGAATAAAGCACTTCGAGGATGTGTTTACCAGCCTAGCTTGTGTAGGTTGCACGCTACACTTTTTTTACCCAACCTGACGTGGCCTTTTTGCTCACACATGGTGTGTGCAAAGGCACAAGCTCGTTGCGTTAACACGCTTCCTCGACTCGGGAAGCGTGTGTCAACACACTTTAAACCTGACGTGGCTGTTTTGCTCACACATGGTGTGTTCAAAGGCACAAGCTCGATGCGTTAACACGCTTCCTCGGACGTGGCTGTTTTGCTCACACATGGTGTGTTCAAAGGCACAAGTTCGATGCGTTAACACGCTTCCTCGACTCGAGAAGCGTGTGTCAACACACTTTAAAGACACAAATAAAACATGTAGCTCAAATGAGGAGCACAAGATGCATGTGCTACACAAAAAACAAACACACGCTGAACATGCTATCCAATTTAATACCAAACCCCCAAAAAGTCGAGTAACACAAGCTGACTGTGTAACACAAATGAAGAACACAAATCAACTGTGTAGTTTGGACCCCAAAACACAGGGATACTTTGCTAATTATTTAGCGAAAACACGTGTAAGACATGTTAACACAGCTTTTGAACACTCGCCCTTTGAGTCTCCAGTAACACAGCTTCACTGTGTGTTTACTTTGTGTCTTCAGTAACACAGTTCAACTGTGCTTGTAATATCGCAATGAAGCGGAAAAGTAAAAAATACCTTATAATTGACCTTGTATGTTAAATAGGGAAAAAACGTGTTTAATAGTATATTTTTTTACATTTATGTTCGATCACGGACCTTTATCAAATCGTTTCAAATAAAATTAATGGGAACAAAATTAACATCGCCAGACACGTGTGTGTCTGGCGATGTGAATTTTGTTCTTATTAATTTTATTTGAAAGGATTTGATAAAGATTAGTGATCGTGATGATAGTGATCGAACATAAATATATACAAAATATACTATTAAAAAGTGTTTTCCTATTTAACATACAATGTCAACTATAAGGTATTTGTTCTAGATCATCCACAAGCACACATGCACTCTGAAGACTACGAGTCCTAGAGATAAACTATAATATTAAATATATCAAATAATTACGTTTTTCTTGTATCTTGAAATGAAAATCACATACACAGCTCTTAACATTTTAATAAGGCAGGACATGCGAAAGAAATTCAAAATAGCCTTTTTGATCGTATGTTATCAAAAGTGTTATGAATGCGACTACAAATATCATGCACTTCATTTAACTTATACCTTCTGCCATGACACAAGTGTCGACCCATTTCGAAACCAGTCATTGCTTAACCCTATTTGCAACAGGCTCCTGGCTACCCCTATTTGTAACAGGGGGGGACGGATTCTGCCCCCCCCCCCGGAGATCTCGAGATCTACCCGTCCGATTTTCAAAAATTAAACAGCGTTTGGTTTCCCTCAACACGATCTATATTTCTATATAATAAACAAATCCAATTTTTTGATAGGGGGGCAACAGAGGGGCAAAAACTCCATATTTTAGTGGCATTTTTGATCCAACATAGCTGTCATGTTTTTGAACTGATTTTAGCACAACTAATAGGAATCGATAGAGATTGAATTGGAAATTAATATATGATGGTGACGTTGGAAAATTCAAAAATCATAGGCGTGTGCAGGTCACTCAATATGGGGGTGAAGTAAATGCGTAATAAAATAATTTTTTGATGTTTTTTTTATAAATGAAATGTTATGTGATTATGACATTAGACAAAACAGTTATAAATAATATTTTTGCCATAGGCGGTACCAGGTTAGTGAAAAAGGGAGGTCAAATTGGAAAACAATATTAACCGCAGACAAGTTGCTACCCAGCACTATAATTATGTTACTGATCGTAGATGGTCCCTTTTTGCATTTTATACTTCATCATAGGCGTATCCAGGATCGAAACTGGGGCGGCGCAAGACATTTTGAAAAGTATATTATCCGCTATTATGATACTAACTAGTCAACAGTGACTATTTCACTTACAACTTCAATTAACATTGCTTACCCCCTGTTTACCCTACCTGGACTCGCCTATTATCTTATAATCGTTCGTAGAGTACCCTGTGGTGCGTTTTTCATCCGAAAACAGCAGTATGTTATGTCATTGTACGCCCATGCCTCTTGGTTTCCTTGCAATAATATGACCCCCTATCTTCCATTCCTGAGCGCGCCTTTGCACAAAAATGACTTTATTCCTTTTCCTAGCCTCATATGTGCATATATCATTATAAGCTAACCATTTATTGCGCTGTTATTGCTGGCATATCGTCATCACCATGCCAGTCACCCCCCTTTGCATGTGCCTGAACACGCCCCTGAAACTCTATATGTAATAAATTATGCAAATAATGGAAGCAGAAGCTATCTTTTACATCTTGATAGCTATAAATGCCCCTTACATTGCTCTATTGGCTTCCCGCCAAGCATTGAATACTTCCTGGAACCCCCCCCCCCCTTTCTAAGCCCCTGAAACCGCCTCTGCTATGCAATTTTTATGATATTTGATTAACATCAACTAATTTGCACTTGTTGCAATCACCGTAAACCGATGTAACTCCTTCATACTTGAGGCAGTTAGGAATAAGCCGTGAAGATCGCATTTCCGTATTATCGCCAAATGTCGCTTCCGAACCCACCCAAAACTGTGCCATGGAACCGCCTCTGTTCAGGTTAAGAACTCAAAATTTTGACTCCAAATGCGGTATTCAATTTCATGGAAGTCCCAAAATTGCATTGGTCTGCTCTCAGCCGTTCTGGAGATATCTGCGAAAAACATGAGGGGGCGGAATCCGCCCACCCCCCCCCCCCCCTGTTACAAATAGGGTTAACGGGTAAGCAATGTACATCAAATGTGACTATGTATTCAAATAAAAAGATGCACACACTTGACACGTTATTTGAAATATGTGAAACATCTGAAACAACATCATCTAAACGCAGGCCCGGCCAACATTCAGCTATATCACATGCAGGTGTGTTTAGTAAGTGAGCATCACAGCACTGGTCGCAGAGCAAACCTGAACGCTTTCGTGTTCCCAATGACTGTTGAGAAACATGCATAAATCACTTCACCTCTGAGCTTCTAAAACTAGACCTTCCCTGAACGATTTCGTGTTCCCAATGACTGATGAGCAACATGCATAAATCCCTTCACCTCTGAGCTTCTAAAAGTACATCGGAAACATCTAAACGCAAGAAGCAGTCAGCACGCCTGAGACTTTCCTGTCATTATTCCCTTCAATTGTACGTTAGCAGCTGCTAGCACGCCTGAGCTCTGAGTTCATCTGTCGGTTCTATTCAAGATATTTAAGGAGCGCGGTCAGCCGGGCTGTCATCTTGGCTCCGATAAGCTTATCTGTTTTCATGATGAGACAGCACAGAAGTGTTGCTGTACTTTTGCAACGCATGTAGGTGATCTTCTCAGCGAAAATCGTGAAGGACGCTCCCCAGAGGGCGAGAAGGTGCGCTGAGTCGGCCTCCGGAGCATGGCACACCTTCTTCCCCCTGACGTACAGGGTGCCATCGATGACGCACGGGTGAGTTGGCGCCCTGTCCTCTTCATCCGGGAACACATGGCGGTGCTCTGCCAGTGCCCGCAGTATGCCGTCCACGGCATCCTCTGAAAAGGGAAAAACGTATCAGAAACGGACATTACCTAGCACCAACACCCCCTCCCCTTATCACGGTGCGGCTGACTTGCCCAACCAAAGCTCTTGCGTAATGTAATTAACCCTCGCCCTACGGGAGCTTTTTTCACCTTCGCCCTACGGGGGGGGGCTGACAGCCCCCCCCCCCTGTTAACGTCCAAACCAAACAATTTAGAGCAATGCAGTAAGAACCAGCATGTTGCCTGTCATGAGAGGAATCTACCAGTATGCGATTTTTAGGTTTCAGGACAACGGGTGAACTTCCAGGTCAAGCGAATGACCTCGGATTTACCACGTCCAGAACAGCGATTTTGCTCTTCAGAAAACCTCAAAATTAGAAACTGATGAATGTAAATAAAAAGGCATGTTTCTAGACCAGTTTTGGCTCAGAAATACAATAAAAGTAATTATTTGTTCGTATCTGGTAAAAAAAGTCAAAAAAAATATTTGAAAAAATAACGTCATCAGTCACCAACTTATAGAGCCATCACTCAGTCAAAAATAAAGATATTGCTTTGAAATTTGGTATGGGTATTTTTCATACTTATTTCTCTCACATGTATTCCGGTTTTTCTAATATCTTTGAAAATTTTGATTTTGTGGGGATTTTTCCAAAACAAATCAGTTTTTTGTTTTGTTTTAGAGGTAAAACCCAAACTTTTGAACATCCGAGATTGCCATTTTAAAGGAAATGCTATTTTGTATCTTTGGTGAATTGCGTTTGCAATTTGCTTTAAAATTCTGTTTTCTACGTTTTTTCTAATATTTCTCATTATGTTACGAACATGACGTCATCAAAACATGATTATCTCCCAAACTACTCAACCAATTTCAATTACATTTTTACAGCCTACATATAATTGTTGTAAACTCAGCTGCCAAAAAAAAATCAGCAAGATGCACAGCATGTGTAAAAGTTATTTTAGAAAAAAATATCAGGGAGGGGGGCTGTCAGGCGAGGGTTAATGGACAGAGTAATACACAATTATGCTGTTGTTAAGGGTACGGTTATTCAAAATATATGTATACAGACATGTAAGACCCGTACTAGTTAACTCACCCATTTTGCAGCCGGTTTCTGTTTCTGCATTTTAGTCGCAAGGTCCATGATGCCGTCGCGTGCGTTGCGTCTTTCGTCCTCACCGCTGCCCTCTCCCCTCACGCGCGCCACTTCCTTCCAGATATCAAGAGAAGGACAAATATAATGCTTTGAATGTTGCAATTAGTAGACATATGCGCTATGTTTGTTTATTTGCGTTTACGGACGCGTCGACTACTGTGGTCAGATTTGCGACCTGCACATGTGCCATAATTTCGGCCAATTAAAACGATAAACCGCCTTCGCAGAGCACCCTCCAGTCCAACAGTCAACACAACTATATCGTACACATGTAGAACAGATGAATGGTTCTCCTCACAATTCGGGTTTTACGCTTACTTGGTATTTCAACATTCACACAAAATTCGCTTTACTAACCTGATCAACCGAGAACAGCTTTGGGTATACCTCCACCAACTCCGACATCGTGCCCTTCATGGCGAACGCTCTCCTATCCGCCAGAGTGGCATCCAAGGCTTTGTCGACCTGAAACATGTACATATCACAGAATACGCAGCATACTTGGTGAACACTAGTAAACTGAATGCTATTACTCAAATAATGAAGCTAATAAGTAGAACCATTTCGCAATTTTTTGTCAGGATCAGTTATCAGGGCCATCTCGGTTCAAGTTCTCTATAAAATGTGACTGCCACCGAAGCAAAACTACCGCAATAGTCGGGAAATATTGCATTGTAAGAGCATATGCTTATTCATGAATTCATAAAATTGCGATTGATACCAAAAATAACCGGGAAAAGCCTTTTTCTTACGAGCTATAGACCCAATCGCCCCAAACGCCCCAAACGCCCCAATCGCCCCAAACGCCCCAAACACCCCAATCGCCCCAAACGTAAAATCCTTCAGTGAAAACGGCTAATATGGGGGTTTACTGTGCAATTTGGCAAAAACGCACAGGTTTTCCCCCTTGGATAGGCTCCTTGTTTGTTATTAATTAGGACTTTTCCCGGCGAAATACATTACACATTAGGTCATTACACATTTTACTTATTCCATTTTATACTATCTTATTTTATATCATTTTGTTTTTACTATCCCCAGCCCCAGGGAGCTTCTGGCCGTCAGGCATCACCTAAAACTTGATATCACACCCCCACACCCTCATTGCTTGGTCCTTGGGCAGTGCAAGGGCCGGGTAGTGAGATTAGGCTCTCACTCACGGCATCGCACTGACCCACAATATCATTATCACCGCACACATTAGCCGTTTTCACGAAGGAGTTTAAGTTTGGGGTGATTGGGGCGTTTGGGGCGATTGGGGCGTTTGGGGCGTTTGTGGCGATTGGGTCTATAGCTCGTAAGAACGCAGCTTTTCCCGGTGATTTTGTGTGTCAATCGCAACTTTATGAATTAATGCATTTTTCTGGAAATTCCAATGTCATGATAACACCATAGTTTACTTAAAATGAACAATTTCATCTTAAACTAGCTCTGGTGATGCCAGATGGCTGTGGCGGTTGGGGCGTTTGATGGGACTCCATCTTGCTCGAATCCCGGAAGTGCGGGGTTCGGGAAATGGTCATATTTTGCAACGACATGGTTTTCAGGAATAATAGCTTATTTCAATGAAAACTAGATGAATTTGTCCATTCATATTTTCAGTTATATTCACTTTTGAAAGCAAGGATTAATGATAATTAGCGATTTCGTTTTGATCATTTGTTGTAAGATGACGGGAATGCTGGCTCCGGCTCTGCACTGGCTCTGCGCAGGCGCCGCCGCCCGGTTACCACGGCGACGGGCCGGCGGGTCGCCTGACGTCACGTTGCATACGTGGCTCCGGCGCCGGCAGGCTGGTTACCATGGCAACCAGCCGGCCGGAGTGGCTCCGGCGCCGGCCGGTCGCCTGACGTCACGTTGCGCATGCGTAGAGCCTTGGTCTGCGCCCAGCAATGGCGTCCGTTCGATCTTCTTGTTCTTGATGGGTTAGGGCGCATAGCTGCGAAAATCTAAAACTTAAAAATGGCTGCTTTATCCGTTCCGTTCGATCTAAAGCAGCCATTTTTAAGTTTTCAGTACCAGTGGCTGCAGAAGGCCCGCATGTTTCATGGGTTTATAAGTGCTTTTTCTGAGGTCTTTTTAGCTTTTTGTGAGATTCACCAATTAATCAATTAATCAAATCAAAACCATTTGGGGTGATTCGAATTGCGTAAGGATTGTTCCGGTTTTCGGAAACCAACGAAGTTACCGCTCTAAATTGGACGATCTCAGCGGGACGGAGCGACATTGAATTAAGGTCTGTCTATGCTTTTGACATTTGATTGCATTGTTCATCAGAGAGAAGGTTAACAAGCCCAGACTTAGTAAGTTTTTTGAAAAATTAGTATGCTAGCTGTTCCGGGCCAACATTTCCGGGCTACACATGTTGCCACATTTGCTGATGGCAAGATGTAGCTCGTACTTAGTGAATAGGTGATTGTAATGTTCAGTGTTGGCGGAGTGAAAGTGGCATGTCACGAGGGAAGTGTTGAGAGTGTTGTGCATCTGTTCTGTGTACTGGTTGTGGGCTGAGACGCGGGCGTAGCGGGCTGCAAACTGAGTCGCAACGTCGAGTGTTGTACTGTAGTGTTGATTATTAATTACTAAGTGTGGTATTTCATCAAGTGGAGAACGTTTATTTGTAAAGCATTTGATCAGGGACCAAATTTTAGAGAGAGAGGTGAAGCAATTCAAAGTATTCGATAAATTTTCCCA
>JAXIVJ010001807.1:120000-126299 GCA_036785665.1 Chirona hameri
GTGACGAGGCCGGAAACCGTGCTGACTGGAAGAGAGCAGGTGGGTTATCTGATAGGTATTTGTAAAGCTGCTGGTGTACAGCGCGCTCTACGATTTTTGGCTATGACTGGAACAATGGATATAGGACGGAAGCTGGATGGGTCAGAAAGATTGCCGATTTGTGAATAGGATGGACTAGGGAATGTTTCCAGGATTCAGGAACGTCGGACTGGTCATGCTGGAGTTGATCAAATGCAGGAGCACCCACCCAACCGAGTCAAAGCAAGCACGAATAATTCGTATGCTGATGCCGGTCGTCACCGCAGGCCGGCGAAGCACTCATCCCAAACACAACGGCCCGCAGCTCCGTCAGTAACAACGGGCACCAGCACAAGATAACAGGCACCGACACGCGGGCAGACGACAGGCTATGTCCGGCGTAGGCCCTAAGCGCTTCACCTCTCAGCCACACGCGGACCCACGCCGACAAAATAACGATTTAGGTCGTTCGGTGTGACGGTCTGGCAGCTTACGGGCGGCTCGTTTGCTGCCGACGACAGGTTCTAATTCAGTCGCCACATCGACTCCCGTCTACCTCACGGATGCGCCGCTCCACATCCTGCGAGTATCATGCCTAATCGCAGAACGCACGGCTCGATTTGCATCACGATACTGGGTTGACCCGTGACCAAACGCTGCTAGCGCCCATGGTGGCGAGACATCAATACTTTAGTTGAGTCAGACACCGCGGGGGCGCTCGGGTTCCTGAGTTTAACAGTCCTGAGAGGGGGCATGGGAGTCGATTATCGGCAGAAATATGGCGACAAAGTGGTATACCGCATACGATGGTCGAGCCGCATACGATGGACTACGGCAGGTCTGGCCATATAAGGCGAGTTTGATAGTGGGGTTTCGGCCCCTCTCTGCCTCGTTCTTTGAGGCCAGCGCTGCACCTGGCAGACGCCCTGTCCTTTCTTGCTCTTCGAGGAGCTCCTCATTGGGAGAGAGAGAAGAGAGAGAGAGTGAGAGGAGAGAGAGATGAGAGAGAGATGAGAGAGACGAGGGAGGGGGGAGGGAGAAGAGAGAGAGAGAGAGAGATGGATGAGAGAGAGAGAGAGATGAGAGAGAGAGATTGAGAGAGAGAGAGAGAGAGAAGAGAGAGAAGATTGAAGAGGAGATGAGAGAGTGAGAGAGAGAGAGAAGAGAGTAGAGAGAGAGAGAGAGAGAGAGAAGAGAGAGAGAGAGAGAGAGAGAGAGAGAGAGAGAGAGAGAGAGAGAGAGTGAGAGAGAGAGAGAGGAGAGAGAGAGAGAGAGGAGAGAGAGAGAGAGAGAGGAGAGAGCGAGAGAGAGAGGAGATGAGAGAGAGAGAGAGAGAGAGAGAGAGAGAGAGAGAGAGAGGGAGGAGAGAGAGAGAGAGAGAGAGAGAGAGAGAGAGAGAGAGAGGAGATGAGAGAGAGAGAAGATGTACGAGAGAGGAGATGAGAGAGAGATGAAGAGAGATGAGAGGAGAAGAGAGAGAGAGAGAGGTGAGAGAGAGAGAGAGAGAGAGAGAGAGAGAGAGAGAGAGAGAGAGAGATAGGAGAGTAGAGAGAGAGAGAGAGAGAGAGAGAGAGAGAGAGAGAGATCACTAGAAGAGAGAGAGAGAGAGAGAGGAGGAGAGAGAGAGAGAGAGAGAGGAGAGGAGATGGAGAGAGAGAGAGGAGAGAGAGAGAGAGAGATGAGGAGGAGAGAAGGAGAAGAGAGAGAGGAGAGATGGGAGGGGAGAGAGGAGGACTGAGGGAGAGAGTGAGAGAGAGAGAGAGGAGATAGAGAGAGACGAGAGAGAGGAGATGAGAGATAGGAGAGAGAGAGAGAGAGGAGAGAGAGAGAGAGATGAGAGAGAGAGAGATGAGTGAGGAGAGAGAGAGACGAGAGATGAGAGATGGAGACGAGAGAGAGAGAGGAGAGAGAGAGAGAGATGAGGAGAGAGAGATGAGAGGAAGAGAAGGTGAGAGAGAGAGAGCAGGAGCGAGAGAGAGGAGAGAGACGAGGGAGAGGAGAGGAGAGATGAAGAGACTAGGAGAGAGAGAGAGAGAGAGGAGAGAGAGAGAGAGAGAGAGAGAGAGAGAGAGAGAGGAGAGGAGGAGGAGAGAGAGAGAGAGAGAGAGAGAGGAGGATGTAGAGAGAGAGAGAGAGAGTGAGAGGAGAGAGAGAGGAGAGAGAGGGAGGAGAGAGAGAGAGAGGAGAGAGAGAGAGAGAGAGAGAGAGAGGAGAGAAGGAGAGAGAGAGAGAGAGAGAGAGAGAGAGAGAGAGAGAGAGAGATGAGAGAGAGAGATGAGAGAGAGAGAGAGAGAAGAGAGAGAGAGAGAGGAGAGAGATGAGAGAGAGAGAAGAGGAGAGAGAGAGAGAGAGAGGAGAGAGAGAGAGAGAGAGAGAGAGATGAGAGAGACGAGAGAGAGAGAAGGCTGAGAGAGAGAGAGAGAGAGAGAGAGAGAGAGAGAGAGAAGAGAGTGCGTAGTGAGAGAGAAGAGAGAGAGAGAGAAGAGAGAGAAGGAGAGAGAGAGAGAGAGAGAGAGAGAGAGAGTGAGAGAGAGGAGAGAGAGAGAGAGAGAGAGAGAGGAGAGAGAGTGTGAGAGAGAGAGGAGAGAGAGAGAGAGAGAGAGAGGCGAGAGAGAGAGAGAGAGAGGAGAGAGAGAGAGTGAGGGAGAGAGAGAGAGAGAGAGAGAGTGAGAGAGACGAGAGAGAGAGAGAGAGAGAGGAGAGAGAGAGTGAGAGAGAGAGTAGAGAGAGAGAGAGAGAGGGAGAGGCGAGTGAGAGGAGACGAGGCAGACGTGGCAGCGAGGAGAGAGAGAGCAGAGACGCGACGCGCGACGCAGCCAATGAGTGAGAGAAGAGGCAGAGAGAGAGAGCAGAGAGAGGCTGAGAGAGAGCAGCAGAGAGAGAGAGAGGAGAACGACGAGATGAGAGAGAGACGAGGACGAGAGAGAAGAGAAGATGAGAGATAGAGAGAGAGAGAGAGAGAGAGAGAGAGAGATAGAGAGAGAGAGAAGATGAGAGAGCCGAGCAGAGAGAGACAGAGAGAGAGAGAAGAGGAGAGCGAGCGAGAGCAGAGAGAGAGAGAGAAGACGAGAGACAGAGAGACGACGAGAAACGAGAGAAGAAGAGACGCAGAGAGGAGAGAAGAGAGAGAGAGCGAGCAGAGAGCAAGGAGACCGAGAGAGAGATCGAGAGAGAGAGAGCTGCGAGCAGAGAGAAGACTGAGCGAGAGCGAGAGCCGAGAGACGAGCGAGAGAGACGAGAGAGGAAGAGAGAGAGAGAGAGAGCTCAGAGAGACGAGAGAGAGAGAGACGATAGAGTATAGATGTGAGACGAGAGAGAATGAGAGAGAGAGAGAGACGAGAGGTGAGAGAGAGAGAGAGAGAAGAGAGAGAGAGAGAGAGAATACGAGAGAGAGAGAGAGAGAGAGAGATGAGAGGAGAGAGAGAGAGAGAGAGAGAGAGAGAGAGAGGAGAGAAAGAGAGGAGAGAGAGAGAGAGAGAGAGAGAGAGAGAGAGAGAAGGAGAGAAGAGAGAGAGAGAGAGGAGAGAGAGAGAGATGAGAGAGAGAGTGAGAGTGAGCGGAGAGAAGAGAGGAGAGAGGAGTAGAGAGAGAGAGAGAGATGAGAGAAGAGAGAGAGAGAGAGAGATGAGAGATGAGAGAGAGATGAGAGAGAGAGAGAGGTGAGAGACGAGAGAGAGAGAGAGGAGAGAAGTGGCAGAGGATGAGAAGAGAGAGAGATCAGAGAGAGAGAGAGAAGGAGAGGAGAGAGAGAGGAAAAGAGGAGAGCACGACGACGAGCGACCGACGAGGAGAGAGAGAGAGAGAGACGGAGAGAGAGAGCAGGAGATGAGAGATGAAGAGAGAGAGAGGATGATGTGAGAGAGAGTGAGAGAGGAGAGGAGAGGAGCAGTTGCTGACTCCCACGCGCTGCCCTGAACAGTGTTAGTTTGTCTGCAGTTGGGACTGGACAGGCTCTCCCTTGATGTAGCTATAGGAGAGCAGGGAGCGGCTTGACGGCCGGAGCGGACCTCAATGAGGAGGGCTCCGGGATCGTATTGACTTTGCGTGAGGACTTCTCCGCACTGTGCTACGATCCATTCGGCGCAGTGCGAAGGGGTTCACTTTGTCGAAAGTGCCCTCATTGCTGCGTAGGAGCAGGAAGCACGATCCCTCCCCAGGGACCGTGGTTTGGGGAAGGGAGGAGGGCGGCTCCTGTTACCCTGCGCCGCGGGGGTCCCGCGGACCGGGCACCTGCCAGGAAGCCGGCTCCCGGTTGACTTCCACCGCGGGGTTCGCGGTGGTCCCGCGGACGTTCCCCCTGGGCCGACGGCAGGCGATTTCAGTTAGCCTCCGCCGCGGGGGCACGTGTGTGGGGGGGTCCCCTGGTCTTTGGTTGGTAGCTCCCTGGGAGGGGGAGGGTGGTGCCATTGTGTGTGTGTTCTGTCATCAATGTTTTCTGATCTGCGACTAAAACACGGCCGAGACAGTGCATGTGTGTGTGAGTGAAAGTGGGTGTAGTGAAAAAATGGGTGCTTGTCAGTGGTGGAACGCGTTGGAGTCGCTGTCCAAAAAAAAAATGTAGTTGGAACCGGCAAATTTAGCTGAGGCCAGTGAGGAGTGATGAAGGCAGGGGACGATTTAAACCGTAGAAGTAAAGAAATATAAGATTAGAGTAGGATAGGTAGAGAGAGTTGGTGAAAAAGAGGTCTCTGACTGGCTTCGTTGAACACAACCTGCCACCCCTCAAGGTCGTTTGTGGACCCCCGTTTTTTCCCCCCCCGGGGCGAGCAGGCTGGCTATACACCCGTAGGTATCCGCAGTGGGACAGTTTAGGAAAGATAGATAAAAAAAGAAGTATGAAAACAGAGAGGCAAGGCGCAACACGGCAAGGGTAGTTTAAGCCCGGGGCAAATAGGGAGGGGTTGGGGGGCTGCGACTAGGGGAGGTAGCGGGGTGGAAACTGCACCGCAGTGCATTAGGTTATCGGGATCTGTGATCAGGGGGCTGGGGGTGGGTGGGTACAACTACTCGGCTCTGGCCAAGAGCGGCGTAGAGGGGAGTGAGGGTTGGGAGGAGCGTTACGTACAAAACGGCGCAAAGAATTACAATGGAACCTTTTGTTGTCAAATTGCATCGTGTATAATAGTATTTCGGGACATGCCTGGACGGTGGAGGGAGTGGCAACCTCTCTCCCGAACATAGCCTCATACACAATACTAGTGATGGACGCTGCAAAAGGATATACATGCATCAAATACCAAATAACTTAACACACGCCATGGAGGGCTCCTATTATAATTTACACGCCCTGCAGGTGAGGGGGGGAGGATTCGCCCGCCCCTCCCCTAGTGATTCTCGAATGACCACGCAAAAACGTAGCGGACAAGTGGATAACGATGTTAGATAGCTCGACAAGCTCTTTCGAAAGTATTTCTTCCATTTTTTTTTCTGACGTTAATATTGAGGTCACCAGAGGTCATCAAGGGTCAGATTTGCAAGTTTTCAAGACTTCGCTTTCGAACACCCCCATATATCTCGGGAACTATGACCCGGTAGTTAGAAAACGGGGAAAAAACAATATAAAGCCCTTGCAAAAAATGCAATCCTCTTAGGTGTCCTCAGATTTGAGCTCAGGCCAATAGTTTAGCTCCAGCGTCTCAAATGTAAAAAAGGTGATTTTTTTAGCTTGTTTTTTTTCTCGCAAATAACTTTTACCTCACCTGATAAAGCAATAACTGTTACGCCATCGTGTTTGTCTCGTCAGGGCAACTTCGAATCAAATCATGGTGACCAGGGTTAGATCAACTGAAAAATTTACCTCAGGTCAAGGTCAAGTGGTGACCTAAGTTGGTCATGTTGCAAATTGGGAGACGTGTCTCGATGAGACAAACACATTTGGTCCTATTTTATCTGCTCTATCTGCATATGTCGATAGTTATGGACAAAACAGTTTTGGCCGGTCACGAAATTGTCCTGACCTTAGGGTCACCGATATAGAACCCGAGATAACAAATTGTTGGTATCTATGACCTTAATCAAATCCTGCAAGATTGAAAATCGATCGGCCTAAAACGGTGGCTGTGGTATTACTGCAAACAGTTTTAGAGTTGAGGGTCATCACGTGACCTGGTCTGGTGACCTGACACTAAGATGACACCGAGGTCAAAATTTTGACAAATGTGGGAAGTCATTGATTTAACAGGTGTGCGAAAATCGGCGGCGCGCCGTTTTTGCGCTATCCTCGAAAAACCGGAGGGGGGCGGGATTTTGCCCCCCCCCAATATCTCAACAAGGGGGGTGCT
>JAXIVJ010001808.1:15000-17500 GCA_036785665.1 Chirona hameri
GTTGCTGATGATGTTGCTGATAATGACGTGAGACGGTGTGGTATGCCCGGAGGCGGTGTTGTATGCCCGGAGGCGGTGTGGTATGCCCGGAGGCGGTGTTGTATGCCCGGAGGCGGTGTTGTATGCCCGGAGGCGGTGTGGTATGCCCGGAGGCGGTGTTGTATGCCCGGAGGCGGTGTTGTATGCCCTGAGGCGGTCTGGTATGCCCGGAGGCGGTGTAGTATGCCCGGAGGCGGTGTTGTATGCCCGGAGGCGGTGTGGTATGCCCGGAGGCGGTGCAGTATGCCCGGAGGCGGTGTTGTATGCCCGGAGGCAGTGTGGTATGCCCGGAGGCGGTGTAGTATGCCCGGAGGCGGTGTTGTATGCCCGGAGGCGGTGTGGTATGCCCGGAGGCGGTGTAGTATGCCCGGAGGCGGTGTTGTATGCCCGGAGGCGGTGTGGTATGCCCGGAGGCGGTACAACACCGCCTCCGGGCATGATGATGATAATGATGATGATGATGATGATGATGATGATGATGATGATGATGATGATGATGATGATGATGATGATGATGATGATGATGATGATGATGATGATGATGATGATGATGATGATGATGATGATGATGATGATGATGATGATGATGATGATGATGATGATGATGATGATGATGATGATGATGATGATGATGATGATGATGATGATGATGATGATGATGATGATGATGATGATGATGATGATGATGATGATGATGATGATGATGATGATGATGATGATGATGATGATGATGATGATGATGATGATGATGATGATGATGATGATGATGATGATGATGATGATGATGATGATGATGATGATGTTGCTGATGATGATGTCGCTGATGATGATGTTGCTGATGATGATGTTGTTGATGATGTTGCTGATGATGTTGCTGATGATGTTGCTGATGATGTTGTTGATGATGTTGATGATGATGTTGATGATGATGTTGATGATGATGTTGATGATGATGTTGATGATGATGTTGCTGATGATGTTGCTGATGATGTTGCTGATGATGTTGCTGATGATGTTGCTGGTGATGTTGCTGATGATGTTGCTGATGATGTTGCTGATGATGACGTGAGACGGTGTGGTATGCCCGGAGGCGGTGTTGTATGCCCGGAGGCGGTGTTGTATGCCCGGAGGCGGTGTGGTATGCCCGGAGGCGGTGTTGTATGCCCGGAGGCGGTGTTGTATGCCCGGAGGCGGTGTGGTATGCCCGGAGGCGGTGTTGTATGCCCGGAGGCGGTGTTGTATGCCCTGAGGCGGTCTGGTATGCCCGGAGGCGGTGTAGTATGCCCGGAGGCGGTGTTGTATGCCCGGAGGCGGTGTGGTATGCCCGGAGGCGGTGAAGTATGCCCGGAGGCGTTGTTGTATGCCCGGAGGCGGTGTGGTATGCCCGGAGGCGGTGTAGTATGCCCGGAGGCGGTGTTGTATGCCCGGAGGCGGTGTGGTATGCCCGGAAGCGGTGTAGTATGCCCGGAGGCGGTGTTGTATGCCCGGAGGCGGTGTGGTATGCCCGGAGGCGGTACAACACCGCCTCCGGGCATGATGATGATAATGATGATGATGATGATGATGATGATGATGATGATGATGATGATGATGATGATGATGATGATGATGATGATGATGATGATGATGATGATGATGATGATGATGATGATGATGATGATGATGATGATGATGATGATGATGATGATGATGATGATGATGATGATGTTGCTGATGATGATGTTGCTGATGATGATGTTGCTGATGATGATGTTGTTGATGATGTTGCTGATGATGTTGCTGATGATGTTGCTGATGATGTTGCTGATGATGTTGATGATGATGTTGATGATGATGTTGATGATGATGTTGATGATGATGTTGATGATGATGTTGATGATGATGTTGCTGATGATGTTGCTGATGATGTTGCTGATGATGTTGCTGATGATGTTGCTGATGATGTTGCTGGTGATGTTGCTGATGATGTTGCTGATGATGTTGCTGATGATGACGTGAGACGGTGTGGTATGCCCGGAGGCGGTGTTGTATGCCCGGAGGCGGTGTTGTATGCCCGGAGGCGGTGTGGTATGCCCGGAGGCGGTGTTGTATGCCCGGAGGCGGTGTTGTATGCCCGGAGGCGGTGTGGTATGCCCGGAGGCGGTGTTGTATGCCCGGAGGCGGTGTTGTATGCCCTGAGGCGGTCTGGTATGCCCGGAGGCGGTGTAGTATGCCCGGAGGCGGTGTTGTATGCCCGGAGGCGGTGTGGTATGCCCGGAGGCGGTGCAGTATGCCCGGAGGCTTTGTTGTATGCCCGGAGGCGGTGTGGTATGCCCGGAGGCGGTGTAGTATGCCCGGAGGCGGTGTTGTATGCCCGGAGGCGGTGTGGTATGCCCGGAGGCGGTGTAGTATGCCCGGAGGCGGTGTTGTATGCCCGGAGGCGGTGTGGTATGCCCGGAGGCGGTACAACACCGCCTCCGGG
>JAXIVJ010001808.1:32500-45000 GCA_036785665.1 Chirona hameri
GGAGGCGGTGTTGTATGCCCGGAGGCGGTGTGGTATGCCCGGAGGCGGTGTAGTATGCCTGGAGGCGGTGTTGTATGCCCGGAGGCGGTGTGGTATGCCCGGAGGCGGTGTAGTATGTCCGGAGGCGGTGTTGTATGCCCGGAGGCGGTGTGGTATGCCCGGAGGCGGTGTAGTATGCCCGGAGGCGGTGTTGTATGCCCGGAGGCGGTGTGGTATGCCCGGAGGCGGTACAACACCGCCTCCGGGCATGATGATGATAATGATGATGATGATGATGATGATGATGATGATGATGATGATGATGATGATGATGATGATGATGATGATGATGATGATGATGATGATGATGATGATGATGATGATGATGATGATGATGATGATGATGTTGCTGATGATGATGTTGCTGATGATGATGTTCCTGAGGATGATGTTGCTGATGATGATGTTGCTGATGAGGATGTTGCTGATGATGATGTTGCTGATGATGATGTTGCTGATGATGATGTTGCTGATGATGATGTTGATGATGATGTTGCTGATGATGTTGAGGATGATGTTGCTGATGATGTTGCTGATGATGTTGATGATGATGTTGATGATGTTGTTGATGATGATGTTGATGATGATGTTGATGATGATGTTGATGATGATGTTGATGATGATGTTGATGATGATGTTTATGATGATGTTGATGATGATGTTGCTGATGATGTTGCTGATGATGACGTGAGACGGTCTGGTATGCCCGGAGGCGGTGTTGTATGCCCGGAGGCGGTGTTGTATGCCCGGAGGCGGTGTGGTATGCCCGGAGGCGGTGTTGTATGCCCGGAGGCGGTGTTGTATGCCCGGAGGCGGTGTGATATGCCCGGAGGCGGTGTTGTATGCCCGGAGGCGGTGTTGTATGCCCTGAGGCGGTCTGGTATGCCCGGAGGCGGTTTAGTATGCCCGGAGGCGGTGTTGTATGCCCGGAGGCGGTGTGGTATGCCCGGAGGCGGTGCAGTATGCCCGGAGGCGGTGTTGTATGCCCGGAGGCGGTGTGGTATGCCCGGAGGCGGTGTAGTATGCCCGGAGGCGGTGTTGTTTGCCCGGAGGCGGTGTGGTATGCCCGGAGGCGGTGTAGTATGCCCGGAGGCGGTGTTGTATGCCCGGAGGCGGTGTGGTATGCCCGGAGGCGGTACAACACCGCCTCCGGGCATGATGATGATAATGATGATGATGATGATGATGATGATGATGATGATGATGATGATGATGATGATGATGATGATGATGATGATGATGATGAAGATGATGATGATGATGATGATGATGATGATGTTGCTGATGATGATTTTGCTGATGATGATGTTGCTGATGATGATGTTGTTGATGATGTTGCTCATGATGTTGATGATGATGTTGCTGATTATGTTGCTGATGATGTTGATGATGATGTTGATGATGATGTTGATGATGATGTTGATGATGATGTTGATGATGATGTTGATGATGATGTTGATGATGATGTTGATGATGATGTTGATGATGATGTTGATGATGATGTTCATGATGATGTTGATGTTGATGATGATGTTGATGATGATGTTGATGATGATGTTGATGATGATATTGATGATGATGTTGCTGATGATGTTGCTGATGATGTTGCTGATGATGTTGCTGATGATGTTGCTGATGATGTTGCTGGTGATGTTGCTGATGATGTTGCTGATGATGTTGCTGATGATGACGTGAGACGGTGTGGTATGCCCGGAGGCGGTGTTGTATGCCCGGAGGCGGTGTTGTATGCCCGGAGGCGGTGTGGTATGCCCGGAGGCGGTGTTGTATGCCCGGAGGCGGTGTTGTATGCCCGGAGGCGGTGTGGTATGCCCGGAGGCGGTGTTGTATGCCCGGAGGCGGTGTTGTATGCCCTGAGGCGGTCTGGTATGCCCGGAGGCGGTGTAGTATGCCCGGAGGCGGTGTTGTATGCCCGGAGGCGGTGTGGTATGCCCGGAGGCGGTGCAGTATGCCCGGAGGCGGTGTTGTATGCCCGGAGGCGGTGTGGTATGCCCGGAGGCGGTGTAGTATGCCCGGAGGCGGTGTTGTGTGCCCGGAGGCGGTGTGGTATGCCCGGAGGCGGTGTAGTATGCCAGGAGGCGGTGTTGTATGCCCGGAGGCGGTGTGGTATGCCCGGAGGCGGTACAACACCGCCTCCGGGCATGATGATGATAATGATGATGATGATGATGATGATGATGATGATGATGATGATGATGATGATGATGATGATGATGATGATGATGATGATGATGATGATGATGATGATGATGATGATGATGATGATGATGATGATGATGATGATGATGATGATGATGATGATGATGATGATGATGATGTTGCTGATGATGATGTTGCTGATGATGATGTTGCTGAGGATGATGTTGCTGATGATGATGATGATGATGATGATGATGATGATGATGATGATGATGATGATGATGATGATGATGATGATGATGATGATGATGATGATGATGATGATGATGATGATGATGATGATGATGATGATGATGATGATGATGATGATGATGATGATGATGATGATGATGATGATGATGATGATGATGATGATGATGATGATGATGATGATGATGATGATGATGATGATGATGATGATGATGATGATGATGATGATGATGATGATGATGATGATGATGATGATGATGATGATGATGATGATGATGATGATGATGATGATGATGATGATGATGATGATGATGATGATGATGATGATGTTGCTGATGATGATGTTGCTGATGATGATGTTGCTGTTGATGATGATGTTGATGATGATGTTGCTGATGATGTTGCTGATGATGTTGCTGATGATGTTGATGATGATGTTGCTGGTGATGTTGCTGATGATGTTGCTGATGATGTTGCTGATGATGTTGCTGATGATGACGTGAGACGGTGTGGTATGCCCGGAGGCGGTGTTGTATGCCCGGAGGCGGTGTTGTATGCCCGGAGGCGGTGTGGTATGCCCGGAGGCGGTGTAGTATGCCCGGAGGCGGTGTTGTATGCCCGGAGGCGGTGTGGTATGCCCGGAGGCGGTGTAGTATGCCCGGAGGCGGTGTTGTATGCCCGGAGGCGGTGTGGTATGCCCGGAGGCGGTGTAGTTTGCCCGGAGGCGGTGTTGTATGCCCGGAGGCGGTGTGGTATGCCCGGAGGCGGTGTAGTATGCCCGGAGGCGGTGTTGTATGCCCGGAGGCGGTGTGGTATGCCCGGAGGCGGTACAACACCGCCTCCGGGCATGATGATGATGATAATGATGATGATGATGATGATGATGATGATGATGATGATGATGATGATGATGATGATGATGATGATGATGATGATGATGATGATGATGATGATGATGATGATGATGATGATGATGATGATGATGATGATGATGATGATGATGATGATGATGATGATGATGATGATGATGATGATGATGATGATGATGATGATGATGATGATGATGATGATGATGATGATGATGATGATGATGATGATGATGATGATGATGATGATGATGATGATGATGATGATGATGATGATGATGATGATGATGATGATGATGATGATGATGATGATGATGATGATGATGATGATGATGATGATGATGATGATGATGATGATGATGATGATGATGATGATGATGATGATGATGATGATGATGATGATGATGATGATGATGATGATGATGATGATGATGATGATGATGATGATGATGATGATGATGATGATGATGATGATGATGATGATGATGATGATGATGATGATGATGATGATGATGATGATGATGATGATGATGATGATGATGATGATGATGATGATGATGATGATGATGAAGATGATGATGATGATGATGATGATGATGTTGCTGATGATGATGTTGCTGATGATGATGTTGCTGATGATGATGTTGCTGATGATGATGTTGTTGATGATGTTGCTCATGATGTTGATGATGATGTTGCTGATTATGTTGCTGATGATGTTGATGATGATGATGATGTTCATGATGATGTTGATGTTGATGATGATGTTGATGATGATGTTGATGATGATGTTGATGATGATGTTGATGATGATGTTGCTGATGATGTTGCTGATGATGTTGCTGATGATGTTGCTGATGATGTTGCTGATGATGTTGCTGGTGATGTTGCTGATGATGTTGCTGATGATGTTGCTGATGATGACGTGAGACGGTGTGGTATGCCCGGAGGCGGTGTTGTATGCCCGGAGGCGGTGTTGTATGCCCGGAGGCGGTGTGGTATGCCCGGAGGCGGTGTTGTATGCCCGGAGGCGGTGTTGTATGCCCGGAGGCGGTGTGGTATGCCCGGAGGCGGTGTTGTATGCCCGGAGGCGGTGTTGTATGCCCTGAGGCGGTCTGGTATGCCCGGAGGCGGTGTAGTATGCCCGGAGGCGGTGTTGTATGCCCGGAGGCGGTGTGGTATGCCCGGAGGCGGTGCAGTATGCCCGGAGGCGGTGTTGTATGCCCGGAGGCGGTGTGGTATGCCCGGAGGCAGTGTAGTATGCCCGGAGGCGGTGTTGTATGCCCGGAGGCGGTGTGGTATGCCCGGAGGCGGTGTGGTATGCCCGGAGGCGGTGTTGTATGCCCGGAGGCGGTGTTGTATGCCCGGAGGCGGTGTGGTATGCCCGGAGGCGGTGTTGTATGCCCGGAGGCGGTGTTGTATGCCCTGAGGCGGTCTGGTATGCCCGGAGGCGGTGTAGTATGCCCGGAGGCGGTGTTGTATGCCCGGAGGCGGTGTGGTATGCCCGGAGGCGGTGCGGTATGCCCGGAGGCGGTGTTGTATGCCCGGAGGCGGTGTGGTATGCCCGGAGGCGGTGTAGTATGCCCGGAGGCGGTGTTGTATGCCCGGAGGCGGTGTGGTATGCCCGGAGGCGGTGTAGTATGCCAGGAGGCGGTGTTGTATGCCCGGAGGCGGTGTGGTATGCCCGGAGGCGGTACAACACCGCCTCCGGGCATGATGATGATAATGATGATGATGATGATGATGATGATGATGATGATGATGATGATGATGATGATGATGATGATGATGATGATGATGATGATGATGATGATGATGATGATGATGATGATGATGATGATGATGATGATGATGATGATGATGATGATGATGATGTTGCTGATGATGATGTTGCTGATGATGATGTTGCTGAGGATGATGTTGCTGATGATGATGATGATGATGATGATGATGATGATGATGATGATGATGATGATGATGATGATGATGATGATGATGATGATGATGATGATGATGATGATGATGATGATGATGATGATGATGATGATGATGATGATGATGATGATGATGATGATGATGATGATGATGATGATGATGATGATGATGATGATGATGATGATGATGATGATGATGATGATGATGAAGATGATGATGATGATGATGATGATGATGATGATGATGATGATGATGATGATGATGATGATGATGATGATGATGATGATGATGATGATGATGATGATGATGATGATGATGATGATGATGATGATGATGATGATGATGATGATGATGATGATGATGATGATGATGATGATGTTGCTGATGATGATGTTGCTGATGATGATGTTGCTGTTGATGATGATGTTGATGATGATGTTGCTGATGATGTTGCTGATGATGTTGCTGATGATGTTGCTGATGATGTTGCTGATGATGTTGCTGATGATGTTGCTGGTGATGTTGCTGATGATGTTGCTGATGATGTTGCTGATGATGACGTGAGACGGTGTGGTATGCCCGGAGGCGGTGTTGTATGCCCGGAGGCGGTGTTGTATGCCCGGAGGCGGTGTGGTATGCCCGGAGGCGGTGTTGTATGCCCGGAGGCGGTGTTGTATGCCCGGAGGCGGTGTGGTATGCCCGGAGGCGGTGTTGTATGCCCGGAGGCGGTGTTGTATGCCCTGAGGCGGTCTGGTATGCCCGGAGGCGGTGTAGTATGCCCGGAGGCGGTGTTGTATGCCCGGAGGCGGTGTGGTATGCCCGGAGGCGGTGCAGTATGCCCGGAGGCGGTGTTGTATGCCCGGAGGCGGTGTGGTATGCCCGGAGGCGGTGTAGTATGCCCGGAGGCGGTGTTGTATGCCCGGAGGCGGTGTGGTATGCCCGGAGGCGGTGTGGTATGCCCGGAGGCGGTGTTGTATGCCCGGAGGCGGTGTTGTATGCCCGGAGGCGGTGTGGTATGCCCGGAGGCGGTGTTGTATGCCCGGAGGCGGTGTTGTATGCCCTGAGGCGGTCTGGTATGCCCGGAGGCGGTGTAGTATGCCCGGAGGCGGTGTTGTATGCCCGGAGGCGGTGTGGTATGCCCGGAGGCGGTGCAGTATGCCCGGAGGCGTTGTTGTATGCCCGGAGGCGGTGTGGTATGCCCGGAGGCGGTGTAGTATGCCCGGAGGCGGTGTTGTATGCCCGGAGGCGGTGTGGTATGCCCGGAAGCGGTGTAGTATGCCCGGAGGCGGTGTTGTATGCCCGGAGGCGGTGTGGTATGCCCGGAGGCGGTACAACACCGCCTCCGGGCATGATGATGATAATGATGATGATGATGATGATGATGATGATGATGATGATGATGATGATGATGATGATGATGATGATGATGATGATGATGATGATGATGATGATGATGATGATGATGATGATGATGATGATGATGATGATGATGATGATGATGATGATGATGATGATGATGATGATGATGATGATGATGATGATGTTGCTGATGATGATGTTGCTGATGATGATGTTGTTGATGATGTTGCTCATGATGTTGATGATGATGTTGCTGATTATGTTGCTGATGATGTTGATGATGATGATGATGTTCATGATGATGTTGATGTTGATGATGATGTTGATGATGATGTTGATGATGATGTTGATGATGATGTTGATGATGATGTTGCTGATGATGTTGCTGATGATGTTGCTGATGATGTTGCTGATGATGTTGCTGATGATGTTGCTGGTGATGTTGCTGATGATGTTGCTGATGATGTTGCTGATGATGACGTGAGACGGTGTGGTATGCCCGGAGGCGGTGTTGTATGCCCGGAGGCGGTGTTGTATGCCCGGAGGCGGTGTGGTATGCCCGGAGGCGGTGTTGTATGCCCGGAGGCGGTGTTGTATGCCCGGAGGCGGTGTGGTATGCCCGGAGGCGGTGTTGTATGCCCGGAGGCGGTGTTGTATGCCCTGAGGCGGTCTGGTATGCCCGGAGGCGGTGTAGTATGCCCGGAGGCGGTGTTGTATGCCCGGAGGCGGTGTGGTATGCCCGGAGGCGGTGCAGTATGCCCGGAGGCGGTGTTGTATGCCCGGAGGCGGTGTGGTATGCCCGGAGGCGGTGTAGTATGCCCGGAGGCGGTGTTGTATGCCCGGAGGCGGTGTGGTATGCCCGGAGGCGGTGTGGTATGCCCGGAGGCGGTGTTGTATGCCCGGAGGCGGTGTTGTATGCCCGGAGGCGGTGTGGTATGCCCGGAGGCGGTGTTGTATGCCCGGAGGCGGTGTTGTATGCCCTGAGGCGGTCTGGTATGCCCGGAGGCGGTGTAGTATGCCCGGAGGCGGTGTTGTATGCCCGGAGGCGGTGTGGTATGCCCGGAGGCGGTGCAGTATGCCCGGAGGCGGTGTTGTATGCCCGGAGGCGGTGTGGTATGCCCGGAGGCGGTGTAGTATGCCCGGAGGCGGTGTTGTATGCCCGGAGGCGGTGTGGTATGCCCGGAGGCGGTGTAGTATGCCAGGAGGCGGTGTTGTATGCCCAAAGGCGGTGTGGTATGCCCGGAGGCGGTACAACACCGCCTCCGGGCATGATGATGATAATGATGATGATGATGATGATGATGATGATGATGATGATGATGATGATGATGATGATGATGATGATGATGATGATGATGATGATGATGATGATGATGATGATGATGATGATGATGATGATGATGATGATGATGATGATGATGATGATGATGATGATGATGATGATGATGATGATGATGATGTTGCTGATGATGATGTTGCTGATGATGATGTTGCTGAGGATGATGTTGCTGATGATGATGATGATGATGATGATGATGATGATGATGATGATGATGATGATGATGATGATGATGATGATGATGATGATGATGATGATGATGATGATGATGATGATGATGATGATGATGATGATGATGATGATGATGATGATGATGATGATGATGATGATGATGATGATGATGGTGATGATGATGAAGATGATGATGATGATGATGATGATGATGATGATGATGATGATGATGATGATGATGATGATGATGATGATGATGATGATGATGATGATGATGATGATGATGATGATGATGATGATGATGATGATGATGATGATGATGATGATGATGATGATGATGATGATGATGATGTTGCTGATGATGATGTTGCTGATGATGATGTTGCTGTTGATGATGATGTTGATGATGATGTTGCTGATGATGTTGCTGATGATGTTGCTGATGATGTTGATGATGATGTTGCTGGTGATGTTGCTGATGATGTTGCTGATGATGTTGCTGATGATGTTGCTGATGATGACGTGAGACGGTGTGGTATGCCCGGAGGCGGTGTTGTATGCCCGGAGGCGGTGTTGTATGCCCGGAGGCGGTGTGGTATGCCCGGAGGCGGTGTAGTATGCCCGGAGGCGGTGTTGTATGCCCGGAGGCGGTGTGGTATGCCCGGAGGCGGTGTAGTATGCCCGGAGGCGGTGTTGTATGCCCGGAGGCGGTGTGGTATGCCCGGAGGCGGTGTAGTTTGCCCGGAGGCGGTGTTGTATGCCCGGAGGCGGTGTGGTATGCCCGGAGGCGGTGTAGTATGCCCGGAGGCGGTGTTGTATGCCCGGAGGCGGTGTGGTATGCCCGGAGGCGGTACAACACCGCCTCCGGGCATGATGATGATGATAATGATGATGATGATGATGATGATGATGATGATGATGATGATGATGATGATGATGATGATGATGATGATGATGATGATGATGATGATGATGATGATGATGATGATGATGATGATGATGATGATGATGATGATGATGATGATGATGATGATGATGATGATGATGATGATGATGATGATGATGATGATGATGATGATGATGATGATGATGATGATGATGATGATGATGATGATGATGATGATGATGATGATGATGATGATGATGATGATGATGATGATGATGATGATGATGATGATGATGATGATGATGATGATGATGATGATGATGATGATGATGATGATGATGATGATGATGATGATGATGATGATGATGATGATGATGATGATGATGATGATGATGATGATGATGATGATGATGATGATGATGATGATGATGATGATGATGATGATGATGATGATGATGATGATGATGATGATGATGATGATGATGATGATGATGATGATGATGATGATGATGATGATGATGATGATGATGATGATGATGATGATGATGATGATGATGATGATGATGATGATGATGATGAAGATGATGATGATGATGATGATGATGATGTTGCTGATGATGATGTTGCTGATGATGATGTTGCTGATGATGATGTTGCTGATGATGATGTTGTTGATGATGTTGCTCATGATGTTGATGATGATGTTGCTGATTATGTTGCTGATGATGTTGATGATGATGATGATGTTCATGATGATGTTGATGTTGATGATGATGTTGATGATGATGTTGATGATGATGTTGATGATGATGTTGATGATGATGTTGCTGATGATGTTGCTGATGATGTTGCTGATGATGTTGCTGATGATGTTGCTGATGATGTTGCTGGTGATGTTGCTGATGATGTTGCTGATGATGTTGCTGATGATGACGTGAGACGGTGTGGTATGCCCGGAGGCGGTGTTGTATGCCCGGAGGCGGTGTTGTATGCCCGGAGGCGGTGTGGTATGCCCGGAGGCGGTGTTGTATGCCCGGAGGCGGTGTTGTATGCCCGGAGGCGGTGTGGTATGCCCGGAGGCGGTGTTGTATGCCCGGAGGCGGTGTTGTATGCCCTGAGGCGGTCTGGTATGCCCGGAGGCGGTGTAGTATGCCCGGAGGCGGTGTTGTATGCCCGGAGGCGGTGTGGTATGCCCGGAGGCGGTGCAGTATGCCCGGAGGCGGTGTTGTATGCCCGGAGGCGGTGTGGTATGCCCGGAGGCAGTGTAGTATGCCCGGAGGCGGTGTTGTATGCCCGGAGGCGGTGTGGTATGCCCGGAGGCGGTGTGGTATGCCCGGAGGCGGTGTTGTATGCCCGGAGGCGGTGTTGTATGCCCGGAGGCGGTGTGGTATGCCCGGAGGCGGTGTTGTATGCCCGGAGGCGGTGTTGTATGCCCTGAGGCGGTCTGGTATGCCCGGAGGCGGTGTAGTATGCCCGGAGGCGGTGTTGTATGCCCGGAGGCGGTGTGGTATGCCCGGAGGCGGTGCGGTATGCCCGGAGGCGGTGTTGTATGCCCGGAGGCGGTGTGGTATGCCCGGAGGCGGTGTAGTATGCCCGGAGGCGGTGTTGTATGCCCGGAGGCGGTGTGGTATGCCCGGAGGCGGTGTAGTATGCCAGGAGGCGGTGTTGTATGCCCGGAGGCGGTGTGGTATGCCCGGAGGCGGTACAACACCGCCTCCGGGCATGATGATGATAATGATGATGATGATGATGATGATGATGATGATGATGATGATGATGATGATGATGATGATGATGATGATGATGATGATGATGATGATGATGATGATGATGATGATGATGATGATGATGATGATGATGATGATGATGATGATGATGATGATGATGTTGCTGATGATGATGTTGCTGATGATGATGTTGCTGAGGATGATGTTGCTGATGATGATGATGATGATGATGATGATGATGATGATGATGATGATGATGATGATGATGATGATGATGATGATGATGATGATGATGATGATGATGATGATGATGATGATGATGATGATGATGATGATGATGATGATGATGATGATGATGATGATGATGATGATGATGATGATGATGATGATGATGATGATGATGATGATGATGATGATGATGATGATGATGATGATGATGATGATGATGATGATGATGATGATGATGATGATGATGATGAAGATGATGATGATGATGATGATGATGATGATGATGATGATGATGATGATGATGATGATGATGATGATGATGATGATGATGATGATGATGATGATGATGATGATGATGATGATGATGATGATGATGATGATGATGATGATGATGATGATGATGATGTTGCTGATGATGATGTTGCTGATGATGATGTTGCTGTTGATGATGATGTTGATGATGATGTTGCTGATGATGTTGCTGATGATGTTGCTGATGATGTTGATGATGATGTTGCTGGTGATGTTGCTGATGATGTTGCTGATGATGTTGCTGATGATGTTGCTGATGATGTTGCTGATGATGACGTGAGACGGTGTGGTATGCCCGGAGGCGGTGTTGTATGCCCGGAGGCGGTGTTGTATGCCCGGAGGCGGTGTGGTATGCCCGGAGGCGGTGTAGTATGCCCGGAGGCGGTGTTGTATGCCCGGAGGCGGTGTGGTATGCCCGGAGGCGGTGTAGTATGCCCGGAGGCGGTGTTGTATGCCCGGAGGCGGTGTGGTATGCCCGGAGGCGGTGTAGTTTGCCCGGAGGCGGTGTTGTATGCCCGGAGGCGGTGTGGTATGCCCGGAGGCGGTGTAGTATGCCCGGAGGCGGTGTTGTATGCCCGGAGGCGGTGTGGTATGCCCGGAGGCGGTACAACACCGCCTCCGGGCATGATGATGATGATAATGATGATGATGATGATGATGATGATGATGATGATGATGATGATGATGATGATGATGATGATGATGATGATGATGATGATGATGATGATGATGATGATGATGATGATGATGATGATGATGATGATGATGATGATGATGATGATGATGATGATGATGATGATGATGATGATGATGATGATGATGATGATGATGATGATGATGATGATGATGATGATGATGATGATGATGATGATGATGATGATGATGATGATGATGATGATGATGATGATGATGATGATGATGATGATGATGATGATGATGATGATGATGATGATGATGATGATGATGATGATGATGATGATGATGATGATGATGATGATGATGATGATGATGATGATGATGATGATGATGATGATGATGATGATGATGATGATGATGATGATGATGATGATGATGATGATGATGATGATGATGATGATGATGATGATGATGATGATGATGATGATGAAGATGATGATGATGATGATGATGATGATGTTGCTGATGATGATGTTGCTGATGATGATGTTGCTGATGATGATGTTGCTGATGATGATGTTGTTGATGATGTTGCT
>JAXIVJ010001808.1:50000-52500 GCA_036785665.1 Chirona hameri
GGTGTTGTATGCCCGGAGGCGGTGTGGTATGCCCGGAGGCGGTGTTGTATGCCCGGAGGCGGTGTTGTATGCCCTGAGGCGGTCTGGTATGCCCGGAGGCGGTGTAGTATGCCCGGAGGCGGTGTTGTATGCCCGGAGGCGGTGTGGTATGCCCGGAGGCGGTGCAGTATGCCCGGAGGCGGTGTTGTATGCCCGGAGGCGGTGTGGTATGCCCGGAGGCGGTGTAGTATGCCCGGAGGCGGTGTTGTATGCCCGGAGGCGGTGTGGTATGCCCGGAGGCGGTGTGGTATGCCCGGAGGCGGTGTTGTATGCCCGGAGGCGGTGTTGTATGCCCGGAGGCGGTGTGGTATGCCCGGAGGCGGTGTTGTATGCCCGGAGGCGGTGTTGTATGCCCTGAGGCGGTCTGGTATGCCCGGAGGCGGTGTAGTATGCCCGGAGGCGGTGTTGTATGCCCGGAGGCGGTGTGGTATGCCCGGAGGCGGTGCAGTATGCCCGGAGGCGTTGTTGTATGCCCGGAGGCGGTGTGGTATGCCCGGAGGCGGTGTAGTATGCCCGGAGGCGGTGTTGTATGCCCGGAGGCGGTGTGGTATGCCCGGAAGCGGTGTAGTATGCCCGGAGGCGGTGTTGTATGCCCGGAGGCGGTGTGGTATGCCCGGAGGCGGTACAACACCGCCTCCGGGCATGATGATGATAATGATGATGATGATGATGATGATGATGATGATGATGATGATGATGATGATGATGATGATGATGATGATGATGATGATGTTGCTGATGATGATGTTGCTGATGATGATGTTGCTGATGATGATGTTGTTGATGATGTTGCTGATGATGTTGCTGATGATGTTGCTGATGATGTTGCTGATGATGTTGATGATGATGTTGATGATGATGTTGATGATGATGTTGATGATGATGTTGATGATGATGTTGCTGATGATGTTGCTGATGATGTTGCTGATGATGTTGCTGATGATGTTGCTGATGATGTTGCTGGTGATGTTGCTGATGATGTTGCTGATGATGTTGCTGATGATGACGTGAGACGGTGTGGTATGCCCGGAGGCGGTGTTGTATGCCCGGAGGCGGTGTTGTATGCCCGGAGGCGGTGTGGTATGCCCGGAGGCGGTGTTGTATGCCCGGAGGCGGTGTTGTATGCCCGGAGGCGGTGTGGTATGCCCGGAGGCGGTGTTGTATGCCCGGAGGCGGTGTTGTATGCCCTGAGGCGGTCTGGTATGCCCGGAGGCGGTGTAGTATGCCCGGAGGCGGTGTTGTATGCCCGGAGGCGGTGTGGTATGCCCGGAGGCGGTGCAGTATGCCCGGAGGCGGTGTTGTATGCCCGGAGGCGGTGTGGTATGCCCGGAGGCGGTGTAGTATGCCCGGAGGCGGTGTTGTATGCCCGGAGGCGGTGTGGTATGCCCGGAGGCGGTGTAGTATGCCCGGAGGCGGTGTTGTATGCCCGGAGGCGGTGTGGTATGCCCGGAGGCGGTACAACACCGCCTCCGGGCATGATGATGATAATGATGATGATGATGATGATGATGATGATGATGATGATGATGATGATGATGATGATGATGATGATGATGATGATGATGATGATGATGATGATGATGTTGCTGATGATGATGTTGCTGATGATGATGTTGCTGATGATGATGTTGTTGATGATGTTGCTGATGATGTTGCTGATGATGTTGCTGATGATGTTGCTGATGATGTTGATGATGATGTTGATGATGATGTTGATGATGATGTTGATGATGATGTTGATGATGATGTTGATGATGATAATGATGATGATGATGATGATGATGATGATGATGATGATGATGATGATGATGATGATGATGATGATGATGATGATGATGATGATGATGATGATGATGATGATGATGATGATGATGATGATGATGTTGCTGATGATGATGTTGCTGATGATGATGTTGTTGATGATGTTGCTCATGATGTTGATGATGATGTTGCTGATTATGTTGCTGATGATGTTGATGATGATGATGATGTTCATGATGATGTTGATGTTGATGATGATGTTGATGATGATGTTGATGATGATGTTGATGATGATGTTGATGATGATGTTGCTGATGATGTTGCTGATGATGTTGCTGATGATGTTGCTGATGATGTTGCTGATGATGTTGCTGGTGATGTTGCTGATGATGTTGCTGATGATGTTGCTGATGATGACGTGAGACGGTGTGGTATGCCCGGAGGCGGTGTTGTATGCCCGGAGGCGGTGTTGTATGCCCGGAGGCGGTGTGGTATGCCCGGAGGCGGTGTTGTATGCCCGGAGGCGGTGTTGTATGCCCGGAGGCGGTGTGGTATGCCCGG
Source organism: Chirona hameri (assembly GCA_036785665.1). Classification (NCBI taxonomy): domain Eukaryota; kingdom Metazoa; phylum Arthropoda; class Thecostraca; order Balanomorpha; family Balanidae; genus Chirona; species Chirona hameri. The sequence continues at coordinate 52,362 of JAXIVJ010001808.1, forward strand.
AGGCGGTGTTGTATGCCCGGAGGCGGTGTTGTATGCCCTGAGGCGGTCTGGTATGCCCGGAGGCGGTGTAGTATGCCCGGAGGCGGTGTTGTATGCCCGGAGGCGGTGTGGTATGCCCGGAGGCGGTGCAGTATGCCCG
>JAXIVJ010001808.1:55000-62500 GCA_036785665.1 Chirona hameri
CTGATGATGTTGCTGGTGATGTTGCTGATGATGTTGCTGATGATGTTGCTGATGATGTTGCTGATGATGACGTGAGACGGTGTGGTATGCCCGGAGGCGGTGTTGTATGCCCGGAGGCGGTGTTGTATGCCCGGAGGCGGTGTGGTATGCCCGGAGGCGGTGTAGTATGCCCGGAGGCGGTGTTGTATGCCCGGAGGCGGTGTGGTATGCCCGGAGGCGGTGTAGTATGCCCGGAGGCGGTGTTGTATGCCCGGAGGCGGTGTGGTATGCCCGGAGGCGGTGTAGTTTGCCCGGAGGCGGTGTTGTATGCCCGGAGGCGGTGTGGTATGCCCGGAGGCGGTGTAGTATGCCCGGAGGCGGTGTTGTATGCCCGGAGGCGGTGTGGTATGCCCGGAGGCGGTACAACACCGCCTCCGGGCATGATGATGATGATAATGATGATGATGATGATGATGATGATGATGATGATGATGATGATGATGATGATGATGATGATGATGATGATGATGATGATGATGATGATGATGATGATGATGATGATGATGATGATGATGATGATGATGATGATGATGATGATGATGATGATGATGATGATGATGATGATGATGATGATGATGATGATGATGATGATGATGATGATGATGATGATGATGATGATGATGATGATGATGATGATGATGATGATGATGATGATGATGATGATGATGATGATGATGATGATGATGATGATGATGATGATGATGATGATGATGATGATGATGATGATGATGATGATGATGATGATGATGATGATGATGATGATGATGATGATGATGATGATGATGATGATGATGATGATGATGATGATGATGATGATGATGATGATGATGATGATGATGATGATGATGATGATGATGATGATGATGATGATGATGATGATGATGATGATGATGATGATGATGATGATGATGATGATGATGATGATGATGATGATGATGATGATGATGATGATGATGATGATGATGATGATGATGATGATGATGATGATGATGATGATGATGATGAAGATGATGATGATGATGATGATGATGATGTTGCTGATGATGATGTTGCTGATGATGATGTTGCTGATGATGATGTTGCTGATGATGATGTTGTTGATGATGTTGCTCATGATGTTGATGATGATGTTGCTGATTATGTTGCTGATGATGTTGATGATGATGATGATGTTCATGATGATGTTGATGTTGATGATGATGTTGATGATGATGTTGATGATGATGTTGATGATGATGTTGATGATGATGTTGCTGATGATGTTGCTGATGATGTTGCTGATGATGTTGCTGATGATGTTGCTGATGATGTTGCTGGTGATGTTGCTGATGATGTTGCTGATGATGTTGCTGATGATGACGTGAGACGGTGTGGTATGCCCGGAGGCGGTGTTGTATGCCCGGAGGCGGTGTTGTATGCCCGGAGGCGGTGTGGTATGCCCGGAGGCGGTGTTGTATGCCCGGAGGCGGTGTTGTATGCCCGGAGGCGGTGTGGTATGCCCGGAGGCGGTGTTGTATGCCCGGAGGCGGTGTTGTATGCCCTGAGGCGGTCTGGTATGCCCGGAGGCGGTGTAGTATGCCCGGAGGCGGTGTTGTATGCCCGGAGGCGGTGTGGTATGCCCGGAGGCGGTGCAGTATGCCCGGAGGCGGTGTTGTATGCCCGGAGGCGGTGTGGTATGCCCGGAGGCAGTGTAGTATGCCCGGAGGCGGTGTTGTATGCCCGGAGGCGGTGTGGTATGCCCGGAGGCGGTGTGGTATGCCCGGAGGCGGTGTTGTATGCCCGGAGGCGGTGTTGTATGCCCGGAGGCGGTGTGGTATGCCCGAAGGCGGTGTTGTATGCCCGGAGGCGGTGTTGTATGCCCTGAGGCGGTCTGGTATGCCCGGAGGCGGTGTAGTATGCCCGGAGGCGGTGTTGTATGCCCGGAGGCGGTGTGGTATGCCCGGAGGCGGTGCGGTATGCCCGGAGGCGGTGTTGTATGCCCGGAGGCGGTGTGGTATGCCCGGAGGCGGTGTAGTATGCCCGGAGGCGGTGTTGTATGCCCGGAGGCGGTGTGGTATGCCCGGAGGCGGTGTAGTATGCCAGGAGGCGGTGTTGTATGCCCGGAGGCGGTGTGGTATGCCCGGAGGCGGTACAACACCGCCTCCGGGCATGATGATGATAATGATGATGATGATGATGATGATGATGATGATGATGATGATGATGATGATGATGATGATGATGATGATGATGATGATGATGATGATGATGATGATGATGATGATGATGATGATGATGATGATGATGATGATGATGATGATGATGATGATGATGTTGCTGATGATGATGTTGCTGATGATGATGTTGCTGAGGATGATGTTGCTGATGATGATGATGATGATGATGATGATGATGATGATGATGATGATGATGATGATGATGATGATGATGATGATGATGATGATGATGATGATGATGATGATGATGATGATGATGATGATGATGATGATGATGATGATGATGATGATGATGATGATGATGATGATGATGATGATGATGATGATGATGATGATGATGATGATGATGATGATGATGATGATGATGATGATGATGATGATGATGATGATGATGATGATGATGATGATGATGATGAAGATGATGATGATGATGATGATGATGATGATGATGATGATGATGATGATGATGATGATGATGATGATGATGATGATGATGATGATGATGATGATGATGATGATGATGATGATGATGATGATGATGATGATGATGATGATGATGATGATGATGATGATGATGATGATGATGATGTTGCTGATGATGATGTTGCTGATGATGATGTTGCTGTTGATGATGATGTTGATGATGATGTTGCTGATGATGTTGCTGATGATGTTGCTGATGATGTTGATGATGATGTTGCTGGTGATGTTGCTGATGATGTTGCTGATGATGTTGCTGATGATGTTGCTGATGATGTTGCTGATGATGACGTGAGACGGTGTGGTATGCCCGGAGGCGGTGTTGTATGCCCGGAGGCGGTGTTGTATGCCCGGAGGCGGTGTGGTATGCCCGGAGGCGGTGTAGTATGCCCGGAGGCGGTGTTGTATGCCCGGAGGCGGTGTGGTATGCCCGGAGGCGGTGTAGTATGCCCGGAGGCGGTGTTGTATGCCCGGAGGCGGTGTGGTATGCCCGGAGGCGGTGTAGTTTGCCCGGAGGCGGTGTTGTATGCCCGGAGGCGGTGTGGTATGCCCGGAGGCGGTGTAGTATGCCCGGAGGCGGTGTTGTATGCCCGGAGGCGGTGTGGTATGCCCGGAGGCGGTACAACACCGCCTCCGGGCATGATGATGATGATAATGATGATGATGATGATGATGATGATGATGATGATGATGATGATGATGATGATGATGATGATGATGATGATGATGATGATGATGATGATGATGATGATGATGATGATGATGATGATGATGATGATGATGATGATGATGATGATGATGATGATGATGATGATGATGATGATGATGATGATGATGATGATGATGATGATGATGATGATGATGATGATGATGATGATGATGATGATGATGATGATGATGATGATGATGATGATGATGATGATGATGATGATGATGATGATGATGATGATGATGATGATGATGATGATGATGATGATGATGATGATGATGATGATGATGATGATGATGATGATGATGATGATGATGATGATGATGATGATGATGATGATGATGATGATGATGATGATGATGATGATGATGATGATGATGATGATGATGATGATGATGATGATGATGATGATGATGATGATGATGATGATGATGATGATGATGATGATGATGATGATGATGATGATGATGATGATGATGATGATGAAGATGATGATGATGATGATGATGATGATGTTGCTGATGATGATGTTGCTGATGATGATGTTGCTGATGATGATGTTGCTGATGATGATGTTGTTGATGATGTTGCTCATGATGTTGATGATGATGTTGCTGATTATGTTGCTGATGATGTTGATGATGATGATGATGTTCATGATGATGTTGATGTTGATGATGATGTTGATGATGATGTTGATGATGATGTTGATGATGATGTTGCTGATGATGTTGCTGATGATGTTGCTGATGATGTTGCTGATGATGTTGCTGATGATGTTGCTGATGATGTTGCTGGTGATGTTGCTGATGATGTTGCTGATGATGTTGCTGATGATGACGTGAGACGGTGTGGTATGCCCGGAGGCGGTGTTGTATGCCCGGAGGCGGTGTTGTATGCCCGGAGGCGGTGTGGTATGCCCGGAGGCGGTGTTGTATGCCCGGAGGCGGTGTTGTATGCCCGGAGGCGGTGTGGTATGCCCGGAGGCGGTGTTGTATGCCCGGAGGCGGTGTTGTATGCCCTGAGGCGGTCTGGTATGCCCGGAGGCGGTGTAGTATGCCCGGAGGCGGTGTTGTATGCCCGGAGGCGGTGTGGTATGCCCGGAGGCGGTGCAGTATGCCCGGAGGCGGTGTTGTATGCCCGGAGGCGGTGTGGTATGCCCGGAGGCGGTGTAGTATGCCCGGAGGCGGTGTTGTATGCCCGGAGGCGGTGTGGTATGCCCGGAGGCGGTGTGGTATGCCCGGAGGCGGTGTTGTATGCCCGGAGGCGGTGTTGTATGCCCGGAGGCGGTGTGGTATGCCCGGAGGCGGTGTTGTATGCCCGGAGGCGGTGTTGTATGCCCTGAGGCGGTCTGGTATGCCCGGAGGCGGTGTAGTATGCCCGGAGGCGGTGTTGTATGCCCGGAGGCGGTGTGGTATGCCCGGAGGCGGTGCAGTATGCCCGGAGGCGTTGTTGTATGCCCGGAGGCGGTGTGGTATGCCCGGAGGCGGTGTAGTATGCCCGGAGGCGGTGTTGTATGCCCGGAGGCGGTGTGGTATGCCCGGAAGCGGTGTAGTATGCCCGGAGGCGGTGTTGTATGCCCGGAGGCGGTGTGGTATGCCCGGAGGCGGTACAACACCGCCTCCGGGCATGATGATGATAATGATGATGATGATGATGATGATGATGATGATGATGATGATGATGATGATGATGATGATGATGATGATGATGATGATGTTGCTGATGATGATGTTGCTGATGATGATGTTGCTGATGATGATGTTGTTGATGATGTTGCTGATGATGTTGCTGATGATGTTGCTGATGATGTTGCTGATGATGTTGATGATGATGTTGATGATGATGTTGATGATGATGTTGATGATGATGTTGATGATGATGTTGCTGATGATGTTGCTGATGATGTTGCTGATGATGTTGCTGATGATGTTGCTGATGATGTTGCTGATGATGTTGCTGGTGATGTTGCTGATGATGTTGCTGATGATGTTGCTGATGATGACGTGAGACGGTGTGGTATGCCCGGAGGCGGTGTTGTATGCCCGGAGGCGGTGTTGTATGCCCGGAGGCGGTGTGGTATGCCCGGAGGCGGTGTTGTATGCCCGGAGGCGGTGTTGTATGCCCGGAGGCGGTGTGGTATGCCCGGAGGCGGTGTTGTATGCCCGGAGGCGGTGTTGTATGCCCTGAGGCGGTCTGGTATGCCCGGAGGCGGTGTAGTATGCCCGGAGGCGGTGTTGTATGCCCGGAGGCGGTGTGGTATGCCCGGAGGCGGTGCAGTATGCCCGGAGGCGGTGTTGTATGCCCGGAGGCGGTGTGGTATGCCCGGAGGCGGTGTAGTATGCCCGGAGGCGGTGTTGTATGCCCGGAGGCGGTGTGGTATGCCCGGAGGCGGTGTAGTATGCCCGGAGGCGGTGTTGTATGCCCGGAGGCGGTGTGGTATGCCCGGAGGCGGTACAACACCGCCTCCGGGCATGATGATGATAATGATGATGATGATGATGATGATGATGATGATGATGATGATGATGATGATGATGATGATGATGATGATGATGATGATGATGATGATGATGATGATGTTGCTGATGATGATGTTGCTGATGATGATGTTGCTGATGATGATGTTGTTGATGATGTTGCTGATGATGTTGCTGATGATGTTGCTGATGATGTTGCTGATGATGTTGATGATGATGTTGATGATGATGTTGATGATGATGTTGATGATGATGTTGATGATGATGTTGATGATGATAATGATGATGATGATGATGATGATGATGATGATGATGATGATGATGATGATGATGATGATGATGATGATGATGATGATGATGATGATGATGATGATGATGATGATGATGATGATGTTGCTGATGATGATGTTGCTGATGATGATGTTGTTGATGATGTTGCTCATGATGTTGATGATGATGTTGCTGATTATGTTGCTGATGATGTTGATGATGATGATGATGTTCATGATGATGTTGATGTTGATGATGATGTTGATGATGATGTTGATGATGATGTTGATGATGATGTTGATGATGATGTTGCTGATGATGTTGCTGATGATGTTGCTGATGATGTTGCTGATGATGTTGCTGATGATGTTGCTGGTGATGTTGCTGATGATGTTGCTGATGATGTTGCTGATGATGACGTGAGACGGTGTGGTATGCCCGGAGGCGGTGTTGTATGCCCGGAGGCGGTGTTGTATGCCCGGAGGCGGTGTGGTATGCCCGGAGGCGGTGTTGTATGCCCGGAGGCGGTGTTGTATGCCCGGAGGCGGTGTGGTATGCCCGGAGGCGGTGTTGTATGCCCGGAGGCGGTGTTGTATGCCCTGAGGCGGTCTGGTATGCCCGGAGGCGGTGTAGTATGCCCGGAGGCGGTGTTGTATGCCCGGAGGCGGTGTGGTATGCCCGGAGGCGGTGCAGTATGCCCGGAGGCGGTGTTGTATGCCCGGAGGCGGTGTGGTATGCCCGGAGGCGGTGTAGTATGCCCGGAGGCGGTGTTGTATGCCCGGAGGCGGTGTGGTATGCCCGGAGGCGGTGTGGTATGCCCGGAGGCGGTGTTGTATGCCCGGAGGCGGTGTTGTATGCCCGGAGGCGGTGTGGTATGCCCGGAGGCGGTGTTGTATGCCCGGAGGCGGTGTTGTATGCCCTGAGGCGGTCTGGTATGCCCGGAGGCGGTGTAGTATGCCCGGAGGCGGTGTTGTATGCCCGGAGGCGGTGTGGTATGCCCGGAGGCGGTGCAGTATGCCCGGAGGCGGTGTTGTATGCCCGGAGGCGGTGTGGTATGCCCGGAGGCGGTGTAGTATGCCCGGAGGCGGTGTTGTATGCCCGGAGGCGGTGTGGTATGCCCGGAGGCGGTGTAGTATGCCAGGAGGCGGTGTTGTATGCCCGGAGGCGGTGTGGTATGCCCGGAGGCGGTACAACACCGCCTCCGGGCATGATGATGATAATGATGATGATGATGATGATGATGATGATGATGATGATGATGATGATGATGATGATGATGATGATGATGATGATGATGATGATGATG
>JAXIVJ010001808.1:65000-70000 GCA_036785665.1 Chirona hameri
TGCCCGGAGGCGGTGTGGTATGCCCGGAGGCGGTGCAGTATGCCCGGAGGCGTTGTTGTATGCCCGGAGGCGGTGTGGTGTGCCCGGAGGCGGTGTAGTATGCCCGGAGGCGGTGTTGTATGCCCGGAGGCGGTGTGGTATGCCCGGAAGCGGTGTAGTATGCCCGGAGGCGGTGTTGTATGCCCGGAGGCGGTGTGGTATGCCCGGAGGCGGTACAACACCGCCTCCGGGCATGATGATGATAATGATGATGATGATGATGATGATGATGATGATGATGATGATGATGATGATGATGATGATGATGATGATGATGTTGCTGATGATGATGTTGCTGATGATGATGTTGCTGATGATGATGTTGTTGATGATGTTGCTGATGATGTTGCTGATGATGTTGCTGATGATGTTGCTGATGATGTTGATGATGATGTTGATGATGATGTTGATGATGATGTTGATGATGATGTTGATGATGATGTTGCTGATGATGTTGCTGATGATGTTGCTGATGATGTTGCTGATGATGTTGCTGATGATGTTGCTGGTGATGTTGCTGATGATGTTGCTGATGATGTTGCTGATGATGACGTGAGACGGTGTGGTATGCCCGGAGGCGGTGTTGTATGCCCGGAGGCGGTGTTGTATGCCCGGAGGCGGTGTGGTATGCCCGGAGGCGGTGTTGTATGCCCGGAGGCGGTGTTGTATGCCCGGAGGCGGTGTGGTATGCCCGGAGGCGGTGTTGTATGCCCGGAGGCGGTGTTGTATGCCCTGAGGCGGTCTGGTATGCCCGGAGGCGGTGTAGTATGCCCGGAGGCGGTGTTGTATGCCCGGAGGCGGTGTGGTATGCCCGGAGGCGGTGCAGTATGCCCGGAGGCGGTGTTGTATGCCCGGAGGCGGTGTGGTATGCCCGGAGGCGGTGTAGTATGCCCGGAGGCGGTGTTGTATGCCCGGAGGCGGTGTGGTATGCCCGGAGGCGGTGTAGTATGCCCGGAGGCGGTGTTGTATGCCCGGAGGCGGTGTGGTATGCCCGGAGGCGGTACAACACCGCCTCCGGGCATGATGATGATAATGATGATGATGATGATGATGATGATGATGATGATGATGATGATGATGATGATGATGATGATGATGATGATGATGATGATGATGATGATGATGATGTTGCTGATGATGATGTTGCTGATGATGATGTTGCTGATGATGATGTTGTTGATGATGTTGCTGATGATGTTGCTGATGATGTTGCTGATGATGTTGCTGATGATGTTGATGATGATGTTGATGATGATGTTGATGATGATGTTGATGATGATGTTGATGATGATGTTGATGATGATAATGATGATGATGATGATGATGATGATGATGATGATGATGATGATGATGATGATGATGATGATGATGATGATGATGATGATGATGATGATGATGATGATGATGATGATGATGATGATGATGATGATGATGATGATGATGATGATGATGATGATGATGATGATGATGATGATGATGATGATGATGATGATGATGATGATGATGATGATGATGATGATGATGATGATGATGATGATGATGATGATGATGATGATGATGATGATGATGATGATGATGATGATGATGATGATGATGTTGCTGATGATGATGTTGCTGATGATGATGTTGCTGATGATGATGTTGTTGATGATGTTGCTGATGATGTTGCTGATGATGTTGCTGATGATGTTGCTGATGATGTTGATGATGATGTTGATGATGATATTGATGATGATGTTGATGATGATGTTGATGATGATGTTGATGATGATGTTGATGATGATGTTGATGATGATGTTGATGTTGATGATGATGTTAATGATGATGTTGATGATGATGTTGATGATGAAGTTGCTGATGATGTTGCTGATGATGTTGCTTATGATGTTGCTGGTGATGTTGCTGATGATGTTTTGCGAATGATGTTGCTGATGATGTTGCTGATGATGACGTGAGACGGTGTGGTATGCCCGTTTGCGGTGTTGTATGCCCGGAGGCGGTGTTGTATGCCCGGAGGCGGTGTGGTATGCCCGGAGGCGGTGTTGTATGCCCGGAGGCGGTGTTGTATGCCCGGAGGCGGTGTGGTGTGCCCGGAGGCGGTGTAGTATGCCCGGAGGCGGTGTTGTATGCCCGGAGGCGGTGTGGTATGCCCGGAGGCGGTGTAGTATGCCCGGAGGCGGTGTTGTATGCCCGGAGGCGGTGTGGTATGCCCGGAGGCGGTACAACACCGCCTCCGGGCATGATGATGATAATGATGATGATGATGATGATGATGATGATGATGATGATGATGATGATGATGATGATGATGATGTTGCTGAGGATGATGTTGCTGATGATGATGTTGCTGATGAGGATGTTGCTGATGATGATGTTGCTGATGATGATGTTGCTGATGATGATGTTGATGATGATGTTGCTGATGATGATGATGATGATGATGACGATGATGATGATGATGATGATTATGATGATGATGATCATGATGATGATGATGATGATGATGATGATGTTGCTGATGATGATGTTGCTGATGATGATGTTGCTGTTGATGATGATGTTGATGATGATGTTGCTGATGATGTTGCTGATGATGTTGCTGATGATGTTGATGATGATGTTGCTGGTGATGTTGCTGATGATGTTGCTGATGATGTTGCTGATGATGTTGCTGATGATGACGTGAGACGGTGTGGTATGCCCGGAGGCGGTGTTGTATGCCCGGAGGCGGTGTTGTATGCCCGGAGGCGGTGTGGTATGCCCGGAGGCGGTGTTGTATGCCCGGAGGCGGTGTTGTATGCCCGGAGGCGGTCTGGTATGCCCGGAGGCGGTGTATTATGCCCGGAGGCGGTGTTGTATGCCCGGAGGCGGTGTGGTATGCCCGGAGGCGGTGTAGTATGCCTGGAGGCGGTGTTGTATGCCCGGAGGCGGTGTGGTATGCCCGGAGGCGGTGTAGTATGTCCGGAGGCGGTGTTGTATGCCCGGAGGCGGTGTGGTATGCCCGGAGGCGGTGTAGTATGCCCGGAGGCGGTGTTGTATGCCCGGAGGCGGTGTGGTATGCCCGGAGGCGGTACAACACCGCCTCCGGGCATGATGATGATAATGATGATGATGATGATGATGATGATGATGATGATGATGATGATGATGATGATGATGATGATGATGATGATGATGATGATGATGATGATGATGATGATGATGATGATGATGATGATGATGATGATGATGATGATGATGATGATGATGATGATGATGATGATGATGATGATGATGATGATGATGATGATGATGATGATGATGATGATGATGATGATGATGATGATGATGATGATGATGATGATGATGATGATGATGATGATGATGATGATGATGATGATGATGATGATGATGATGATGATGATGATGATGATGATGATGATGATGATGATGATGATGATGATGATGATGATGATGATGATGATGATGATGATGATGATGATGATGATGATGATGATGATGATGATGATGATGATGATGATGATGATGATGATGATGATGATGATGATGATGATGATGATGATGATGATGATGATGATGATGATGATGATGATGATGATGATGATGATGATGATGATGATGATGATGATGATGATGATGATGATGATGATGATGATGATGATGATGATGATGATGATGATGATGATGATGATGATGATGATGATGATGATGATGATGATGATGATGATGATGATGATGATGATGATGATGATGATGATGATGATGATGATGATGATGATGATGATGATGATGATGATGATGATGATGATGATGATGATGATGATGATGATGATGATGATGATGATGATGATGATGATGATGATGTTGCTGATGATGATGTTGCTGATGATGATGTTCCTGAGGATGATGTTGCTGATGATGATGTTGCTGATGAGGATGTTGCTGATGATGATGTTGCTGATGATGATGTTGCTGATGATGATGTTGCTGATGATGATGTTGATGATGATGTTGCTGATGATGTTGAGGATGATGTTGCTGATGATGTTGCTGATGATGTTCATGATGATGTTGATGATGTTGTTGATGATGATGTTGATGATGATGTTGATGATGATGTTGATGATGATGTTGATGATGATGTTGATGATGATGTTTATGATGATGTTGATGATGATGTTGCTGATGATGTTGCTGATGATGACGTGAGACGGTCTGGTATGCCCGGAGGCGGTGTTGTATGCCCGGAGGCGGTGTTGTATGCCCGGAGGCGGTGTGGTATGCCCGGAGGCGGTGTTGTATGCCCGGAGGCGGTGTTGTATGCCCGGAGGCGGTGTGATATGCCCGGAGGCGGTGTTGTATGCCCGGAGGCGGTGTTGTATGCCCTGAGGCGGTCTGGTATGCCCGGAGGCGGTTTAGTATGCCCGGAGGCGGTGTTGTATGCCCGGAGGCGGTGTGGTATGCCCGGAGGCGGTGCAGTATGCCCGGAGGCGGTGTTGTATGCCCGGAGGCGGTGTGGTATGCCCGGAGGCGGTGTAGTATGCCCGGAGGCGGTGTTGTTTGCCCGGAGGCGGTGTGGTATGCCCGGAGGCGGTGTAGTATGCCCGGAGGCGGTGTTGTATGCCCGGAGGCGGTGTGGTATGCCCGGAGGCGGTAAAACACCGCCTCCGGGCATGATGATGATAATGATGATGATGATGATGATGATGATGATGATGATGATGATGATGATGATGATGATGATGATGATGATGATGAAGATGATGATGATGATGATGATGATGATGTTGCTGATGATGATTTTGCTGATGATGATGTTGCTGATGATGATGTTGTTGATGATGTTGCTCATGATGTTGATGATGATGTTGCTGATTATGTTGCTGATGATGTTGATGATGATGTTGATGATGATGTTGATGATGATGTTGATGATGATGTTGATGATGATGTTGATGATG
>JAXIVJ010001808.1:72500-75000 GCA_036785665.1 Chirona hameri
TGCCCGGAGGCGGTGTGGTATGCCCGGAGGCGGTACAACACCGCCTCCGGGCATGATGATGATAATGATGATGATGATGATGATGATGATGATGATGATGATGATGATGATGATGATGATGATGATGATGATGATGATGATGATGATGATGATGATGATGATGATGATGATGATGATGATGATGATGATGATGATGATGATGATGATGATGATGATGATGATGATGATGATGATGATGATGATGATGATGATGATGATGATGATGATGATGATGATGATGATGATGATGATGATGATGATGATGATGATGATGATGATGATGATGATGATGATGATGATGATGATGATGATGATGATGATGATGATGATGATGATGATGATGATGATGATGATGATGATGATGATGATGATGATGATGATGATGATGATGATGATGATGATGATGATGATGATGATGATGATGATGATGATGATGATGATGATGATGATGATGATGATGATGATGATGATGATGATGATGATGATGATGATGATGATGATGATGATGATGATGATGATGATGATGATGATGATGATGATGATGATGATGATGATGATGATGATGATGATGATGATGATGATGATGATGATGATGATGTTGCTGATGATGATGTTGCTGATGATGATGTTGCTGATGATGATGTTGTTGATGATGTTGCTGATGATGTTGCTGATGATGTTGCTGATGATGTTGCTGATGATGTTGATGATGATGTTGATGATGATGTTGATGAAGATGTTGATGATGATGTTGATGATGATGTTGCTGATGATGTTGCTGATGATGTTGCTGATGACGTTGCTGATGATGTTGCTGATGATGTTGCTGGTGATGTTGCTGATGATGTTGCTGATGATGTTGCTGATGATGACGTGAGACGGTGTGGTATGCCCGGAGGCGGTGTTGTATGCCCGGAGGCGGTGTTGTATGCCCGGAGGCGGTGTGGTATGCCCGGAGGCGGTGTTGTATGCCCGGAGGCGGTGTTGTATGCCCGGAGGCGGTGTGGTATGCCCGGAGGCGGTGTTGTATGCCCGGAGGCGGTGTTGTATGCCCTGAGGCGGTCTGGTATGCCCGGAGGCGGTGTAGTATGCCCGGAGGCGGTGTTGTATGCCCGGAGGCGGTGTGGTATGCCCGGAGGCGGTGCAGTATGCCCGGAGGCGGTGTTGTATGCCCGGAGGCGGTGTGGTATGCCCGGAGGCGGTGTAGTATGCCCGGAGGCGGTGTTGTATGCCCGGAGGCGGTGTGGTATGCCCGGAGGCGGTGTAGTATGCCCGGAGGCGGTGTTGTATGCCCGGAGGCGGTGTGGTATGCCCGGAGGCGGTACAACACCGCCTCCGGGCATGATGATGATAATGATGATGATGATGATGATGATGATGATGATGATGATGATGATGATGATGATGATGATGATGATGATGATGATGATGATGATGATGATGATGATGATGATGATGATGATGATGATGATGATGATGATGATGATGATGATGATGATGATGATGATGATGATGATGATGATGATGATGATGATGATGATGATGATGATGATGATGATGATGATGATGATGATGATGATGATGATGTTGCTGATGATGATGTCGCTGATGATGATGTTGCTGATGATGATGTTATTGATGATGTTACTGATGATGTTGCTGATGATGTTGCTGATGATGTTGTTGATGATGTTGATGATGATGTTGATGATGATGTTGATGATGATGTTGATGATGATGTTGATGATGATGTTGCTGATGATGTTGCTGATGATGTTGCTGATGATGTTGCTGATGATGTTGCTGGTGATGTTGCTGATGATGTTGCTGATGATGTTGCTGATGATGACGTGAGACGGTGTGGTATGCCCGGAGGCGGTGTTGTATGCCCGGAGGCGGTGTTGTATGCCCGGAGGCGGTGTGGTATGCCCGGAGGCGGTGTTGTATGCCCGGAGGCGGTGTTGTATGCCCGGAGGCGGTGTGGTATGCCCGGAGGCGGTGTTGTATGCCCGGAGGCGGTGTTGTATGCCCTGAGGCGGTCTGGTATGCCCGGAGGCGGTGTAGTATGCCCGGAGGCGGTGTTGTATGCCCGGAGGCGGTGTGGTATGCCCGGAGGCGGTGCAGTATGCCCGGAGGCGTTGTTGTATGCCCGGAGGCGGTGTGGTATGCCCGGAGGCGGTGTAGTATGCCCGGAGGCGGTGTTGTATGCCCGGAGGCGGTGTGGTATGCCCGGAAGCGGTGTAGTATGCCCGGAGGCGGTGTTGTATGCCCGGAGGCGGTGTGGTATGCCCGGAGGCGGTACAACACCGCCTCCGGGCATGATGATGATAATGATGATGATGATGATGATGATGATGTTGCTGATGATGATGTTGCTGATGATGATGTTGCTGATGATGATGTTGTTGATGATGTTGCTGATGATGTTGCTGATGATGTTGCTGATGATGTTGCTGATGAT
>JAXIVJ010001808.1:82500-87500 GCA_036785665.1 Chirona hameri
ATGCCCGGAGGCGGTGTTGTATGCCCGGAGGCGGTGTGGTATGCCCGGAGGCGGTAAAACACCGCCTCCGGGCATGATGATGATAATGATGATGATGATGATGATGATGATGATGATGATGATGATGATGATGATGATGATGATGATGATGATGATGAAGATGATGATGATGATGATGATGATGATGTTGCTGATGATGATTTTGCTGATGATGATGTTGCTGATGATGATGTTGTTGATGATGTTGCTCATGATGTTGATGATGATGTTGCTGATTATGTTGCTGATGATGTTGATGATGATGTTGATGATGATGTTGATGATGATGTTGATGATGATGTTGATGATGATGTTGATGATGATGTTGATGATGATGTTGATGATGATGTTGATGATGATGTTGATGATGATGTTCATGATGATGTTGATGTTGATGATGATGTTGATGATGATGTTGATGATGATGTTGATGATGATATTGATGATGATGTTGCTGATGATGTTGCTGATGATGTTGCTGATGATGTTGCTGATGATGTTGCTGATGATGTTGCTGGTGATGTTGCTGATGATGTTGCTGATGATGTTGCTGATGATGACGTGAGACGGTGTGGTATGCCCGGAGGCGGTGTTGTATGCCCGGAGGCGGTACAACACCGCCTCCGGGCATGATGATGATGATAATGATGATGATGATGATGATGATGATGATGATGATGATGATGATGATGATGATGATGATGATGATGATGATGATGATGATGATGATGATGATGATGATGATGATGATGATGATGATGATGATGATGATGATGATGATGATGATGATGATGATGATGATGATGATGATGATGATGATGATGATGATGATGATGATGATGATGATGATGATGATGATGATGATGATGATGATGATGATGATGATGATGATGATGATGATGATGATGATGATGATGATGATGATGATGATGATGATGATGATGATGATGATGATGATGATGATGATGATGATGATGATGATGATGATGATGATGATGATGATCATGATGATGATGATGATGATGATGATGATGATGATGATGATGATGATGATGATGATGATGATGATGATGATGATGATGATGATGATGATGATGATGATGAAGATGATGATGATGATGATGATGATGATGTTGCTGATGATGATGTTGCTGATGATGATGTTGCTGATGATGATGTTGTTGATGATGTTGCTCATGATGTTGATGATGATGTTGCTGATTATGTTGCTGATGATGTTGATGATGATGTTGATCATGATGTTGATGATGATGTTGATCATGATGTTGATGATGATGTTGATGATGATGTTGATGTTGATGTTGATGATGATGTTGATGATGATGTTGATGATGATGTTCATGATGATGTTGATGTTGATGATGATGTTGATGATGATGTTGATGATGATGTTGATGATGATGTTGATGATGATGTTGCTGATGATGTTGCTGATGATGTTGCTGATGATGTTGCTGATGATGTTGCTGATGATGTTGCTGGTGATGTTGCTGATGATGTTGCTGATGATGTTGCTGATGATGACGTGAGACGGTGTGGTATGCCCGGAGGCGGTGTTGTATGTATGCCCGGAGGCGGTGTTGTATGCCCGGAGGCGGTGTTGTATGCCCGGAGGCGGTGTGGTATGCCCGGAGGCGGTGTTGTATGCCCGGAGGCGGTGTTGTATGCCCGGAGGCGGTGTGGTATGCCCGGAGGCGGTGTTGTATGCCCGGAGGCGGTGTTGTATGCCCTGAGGCGGTCTGGTATGCCCGGAGGCGGTGTAGTATGCCCGGAGGCGGTGTTGTATGCCCGGAGGCGGTGTGGTATGCCCGGAGGCGGTGCAGTATGCCCGGAGGCGGTGTTGTATGCCCGGAGGCGGTGTGGTATGCCCGGAGGCGGTGTAGTATGCCCGGAGGCGGTGTTGTATGCCCGGAGGCGGTGTGGTATGCCCGGAGGCGGTGTAGTTTGCCCGGAGGCGGTGTTGTATGCCCGGAGGCGGTGTGGTATGCCCGGAGGCGGTACAACACCGCCTCCGGGCATGATGATGATAATGATGATGATGATGATGATGATGATGATGATGATGATGATGATGATGATGATGATGATGATGATGATGATGATGATGATGATGATGATGATGATGATGATGATGATGATGATGATGATGATGATGATGATGATGATGATGATGATGATGTTGCTGATGATGATGTTGCTGATGATGATGTTGCTGATGATGATGTTGTTGATGATGTTGCTGATGATGTTGCTGATGATGTTGCTGATGATGTTGCTGATGATGTTGATGATGATGTTGATGATGATGTTGATGATGATGTTGATGATGATGTTGATGATGATGTTGCTGATGATGTTGCTGATGATGTTGCTGATGATGTTGCTGATGATGTTGCTGGTGATGTTGCTGATGATGTTGCTGATGATGTTGCTGATGATGACGTGAGACGGTGTGGTATGCCCGGAGGCGGTGTTGTATGCCCGGAGGCGGTGTTGTATGCCCGGAGGCGGTGTGGTATGCCCGGAGGCGGTGTTGTATGCCCGGAGGCGGTGTTGTATGCCCGGAGGCGGTGTGGTATGCCCGGAGGCGGTGTTGTATGCCCGGAGGCGGTGTTGTATGCCCTGAGGCGGTCTGGTATGCCCGGAGGCGGTGTAGTATACCCGGAGGCGGTGTTGTATGCCCGGAGGCGGTGTGGTATGCCCGGAGGCGGTGCAGTATGCCCGGAGGCGTTGTTGTATGCCCGGAGGCAGTGTGGTATGCCCGGAGGCGGTGTAGTATGCCCGGAGGCGGTGTTGTATGCCCGGAGGCGGTGTGGTATGCCCGGAAGCGGTGTAGTATGCCCGGAGGCGGTGTTGTATGCCCGGAGGCGGTGTGGTATGCCCGGAGGCGGTACAACACCGCCTCCGGGCATGATGATGATAATGATGATGATGATGATGATGATGATGATGATGATGATGATGATGATGATGATGATGATGATGATGATGATGATGATGATGATGATGATGATGATGATGATGATGATGATGATGATGATGATGATGATGATGATGATGATGATGATGATGATGATGATGATGATGATGATGATGATGATGATGATGATGATGATGATGATGATGATGATGATGATGATGATGATGATGATGATGATGATGATGATGATGATGATGATGATGATGATGATGATGATGATGATGATGATGATGATGATGATGATGATGATGATGATGATGATGATGATGATGTTGCTGATGATGATGTTGCTGATGATGATGTTGCTGATGATGATGTTGTTGATGATGTTGCTGATGATGTTGCTGATGATGTTGCTGATGATGTTGCTGATGATGTTGATGATGATGTTGATGATGATGTTGATGAAGATGTTGATGATGATGTTGATGATGATGTTGCTGATGATGTTGCTGATGATGTTGCTGATGACGTTGCTGATGATGTTGCTGATGATGTTGCTGGTGATGTTGCTGATGATGTTGCTGATGATGTTGCTGATGATGACGTGAGACGGTGTGGTATGCCCGGAGGCGGTGTTGTATGCCCGGAGGCGGTGTTGTATGCCCGGAGGCGGTGTGGTATGCCCGGAGGCGGTGTTGTATGCCCGGAGGCGGTGTTGTATGCCCGGAGGCGGTGTGGTATGCCCGGAGGCGGTGTTGTATGCCCGGAGGCGGTGTTGTATGCCCTGAGGCGGTCTGGTATGCCCGGAGGCGGTGTAGTATGCCCGGAGGCGGTGTTGTATGCCCGGAGGCGGTGTGGTATGCCCGGAGGCGGTGCAGTATGCCCGGAGGCGGTGTTGTATGCCCGGAGGCGGTGTGGTATGCCCGGAGGCGGTGTAGTATGCCCGGAGGCGGTGTTGTATGCCCGGAGGCGGTGTGGTATGCCCGGAGGCGGTGTAGTATGCCCGGAGGCGGTGTTGTATGCCCGGAGGCGGTGTGGTATGCCCGGAGGCGGTACAACACCGCCTCCGGGCATGATGATGATAATGATGATGATGATGATGATGATGATGATGATGATGATGATGATGATGATGATGATGATGATGATGATGATGATGATGATGATGATGATGATGATGATGATGATGATGATGATGATGATGATGATGATGATGATGATGATGATGATGATGATGATGATGATGATGATGATGATGATGATGATGATGATGATGATGATGATGATGATGATGATGATGATGATGATGATGATGATGATGATGATGATGATGATGATGATGATGATGTTGCTGATGATGATGTCGCTGATGATGATGTTGCTGATGATGATGTTGTTGATGATGTTGCTGATGATGTTGCTGATGATGTTGCTGATGATGTTGTTGATGATGTTGATGATGATGTTGATGATGATGTTGATGATGATGTTGATGATGATGTTGATGATGATGTTGCTGATGATGTTGCTGATGATGTTGCTGATGATGTTGCTGATGATGTTGCTGGTGATGTTGCTGATGATGTTGCTGATGATGTTGCTGATGATGACGTGAGACGGTGTGGTATGCCCGGAGGCGGTGTTGTATGCCCGGAGGCGGTGTTGTATGCCCGGAGGCGGTGTGGTATGCCCGGAGGCGGTGTTGTATGCCCGGAGGCGGTGTTGTATGCCCGGAGGCGGTGTGGTATGCCCGGAGGCGGTGTTGTATGCCCGGAGGCGGTGTTGTATGCCCTGAGGCGGTCTGGTATGCCCGGAGGCGGTGTAGTATGCCCGGAGGCGGTGTTGTATGCCCGGAGGCGGTGTGGTATGCCCGGAGGCGGTGCAGTATGCCCGGAGGCGTTGTTGTATGCCCGGAGGCGGTGTGGTATGCCCGGAGGCGGTGTAGTATGCCCGGAGGCGGTGTTGTATGCCCGGAGGCGGTGTGGTATGCCCGGAAGCGGTGTAGTATGCCCGGAGG
>JAXIVJ010001808.1:92500-95000 GCA_036785665.1 Chirona hameri
TGTGGTATGCCCGGAGGCGGTGTTGTATGCCCGGAGGCGGTGTTGTATGCCCGGAGGCGGTGTGGTATGCCCGGAGGCGGTGTTGTATGCCCGGAGGCGGTGTTGTATGCCCGGAGGCGGTCTGGTATGCCCGGAGGCGGTGTATTATGCCCGGAGGCGGTGTTGTATGCCCGGAGGCGGTGTGGTATGCCCGGAGGCGGTGTAGTATGCCTGGAGGCGGTGTTGTATGCCCGGAGGCGGTGTGGTATGCCCGGAGGCGGTGTAGTATGTCCGGAGGCGGTGTTGTATGCCCGGAGGCGGTGTGGTATGCCCGGAGGCGGTGTAGTATGCCCGGAGGCGGTGTTGTATGCCCGGAGGCGGTGTGGTATGCCCGGAGGCGGTACAACACCGCCTCCGGGCATGATGATGATAATGATGATGATGATGATGATGATGATGATGATGATGATGATGATGATGATGATGATGATGATGATGATGATGATGATGATGATGATGATGATGATGATGATGATGATGATGATGATGATGATGATGATGATGATGATGATGATGATGATGATGATGATGATGATGATGATGATGATGATGATGATGATGATGATGATGATGATGATGATGATGATGATGATGATGATGATGATGATGATGATGATGATGATGATGATGATGATGATGATGATGATGATGATGATGATGATGATGATGATGATGATGATGATGATGATGATGATGATGATGATGATGATGATGATGATGATGATGATGATGATGATGATGATGATGATGATGATGATGATGATGATGATGATGATGATGATGATGATGATGATGATGATGATGATGATGATGATGATGATGATGATGATGATGATGATGATGATGATGATGATGATGATGATGATGATGATGATGATGATGATGATGATGATGATGATGATGATGATGATGATGATGATGATGATGATGATGATGATGATGATGATGATGATGATGATGATGATGATGATGATGATGATGATGATGATGATGATGATGATGATGATGATGATGATGATGATGATGATGATGATGATGATGATGATGATGATGATGATGATGATGATGATGATGATGATGATGATGATGATCATGATGATGATGTTGCTGATGATGATGTTGCTGATGATGATGTTCCTGAGGATGATGTTGCTGATGATGATGTTGCTGATGAGGATGTTGCTGATGATGATGTTGCTGATGATGATGTTGCTGATGATGATGTTGCTGATGATGATGTTGATGATGATGTTGCTGATGATGTTGAGGATGATGTTGCTGATGATGTTGCTGATGATGTTGATGATGATGTTGATGATGTTGTTGATGATGATGTTGATGATGATGTTGATGATGATGTTGATGATGATGTTGATGATGATGTTGATGATGATGTTTATGATGATGTTGATGATGATGTTGCTGATGATGTTGCTGATGATGACGTGAGACGGTCTGGTATGCCCGGAGGCGGTGTTGTATGCCCGGAGGCGGTGTTGTATGCCCGGAGGCGGTGTGGTATGCCCGGAGGCGGTGTTGTATGCCCGGAGGCGGTGTTGTATGCCCGGAGGCGGTGTGATATGCCCGGAGGCGGTGTTGTATGCCCGGAGGCGGTGTTGTATGCCCTGAGGCGGTCTGGTATGCCCGGAGGCGGTTTAGTATGCCCGGAGGCGGTGTTGTATGCCCGGAGGCGGTGTGGTATGCCCGGAGGCGGTGCAGTATGCCCGGAGGCGGTGTTGTATGCCCGCAGGCGGTGTGGTATGCCCGGAGGCGGTGTAGTATGCCCGGAGGCGGTGTTGTTTGCCCGGAGGCGGTGTGGTATGCCCGGAGGCGGTTGTAGTATGCCCGGAGGCGGTGTTGTATGCCCGGAGGCGGTGTGGTATGCCCGGAGGCGGTACAACACCGCCTCCGGGCATGATGATGATAATGATGATGATGATGATGATGATGATGATGATGATGATGATGATGATGATGATGATGATGATGATGATGATGATGATGATGATGAAGATGATGATGATGATGATGATGATGATGTTGCTGATGATGATTTTGCTGATGATGATGTTGCTGATGATGATGTTGTTGATGATGTTGCTCATGATGTTGATGATGATGTTGCTGATTATGTTGCTGATGATGTTGATGATGATGTTGATGATGATGTTGATGATGATGTTGATGATGATGTTGATGATGATGTTGATGATGATGTTGATGATGATGTTGATGATGATGTTGATGATGATGTTGATGATGATGTTCATGATGATGTTGATGTTGATGATGATGTTGATGATGATGTTGATGATGATGTTGATGATGATATTGATGATGATGTTGCTGATGATGTTGCTGATGATGTTGCTGATGATGTTGCTGATGATGTTGCTGATGATGTTGCTGGTGATGTTGCTGATGATGTTGCTGATGATGTTGCTGATGATGACGTGAGACG
>JAXIVJ010001808.1:102500-126298 GCA_036785665.1 Chirona hameri
GTCTTTGTAGGATTAATTTTTAGTGAGTTTTCCGCAAACCATCGATGAGCTCTGCTCAGCGTTTGGCCTATTTGTTGCTCCAGCTCTTCTATCTGATCGGGGCTGCCGCTATGAATAAACTGCACGTCATCAGCATATAAAACCATCTTGGCGTCACTGATAAACGAAGTCAGGTCATTTGTAAACAGCAGAAAAAGCACCGGCCCCAAAATTGAGCCCTGGACCACACCATGCGTAATAGGAACGGTCTCCGCTGAGCCCCCGCGGACTCTCTGGTGACGGTCCTGAAGCCAGTCACTGAACCAGTGTGTGTCCACGCCGTACCAGCCCAGTTTGTCCAGGAGCCGGCCATGCTGGACGCTGTCAAAAGCCTTAGACGTGTCGGCTGTCGTCAGACAGCCGATCATCCCTTGGTCTATGCTTCGGGTGATGTAGCTGACAGCATCCAACATCGCCGACTCCGTGGACCTCCCCGGCCGAAACCCATGCTGCTCGTCACATAACACGCCGTGAGACAAAAGATAGTGCACAAGCTGAGTACAAACGACCTTTTCAGTAAGTTTCGCCACTGTTGGAATGGTGGACACAGGTCGATAGTTGTTGGGATCGCTAGAAGACCCTGACTTGAAAATTGGGACCACAGTTGCGACTTTCCACTCCCTCGGAAGCACACCAGTCACGATAGAGGCATTGATCACATTTAGCAAGTGTGGGGCAATCACCGGGAACGCCAGTCGCAACATGCTCACTGTGATCCCACGCGTTTGATGACGACATCTGTTTCACGGCTGCATGAAGCTCGGGTAGGGTGACGGGGTGCACCCTGAAAGCCCCACTCACGACGCGGGAGGGACAGGGAGACAGCGGCAGATCGGCAGTGCTCTCCGCCTCGAGCTCGGCGGCCACACGAGAACCCACCGTGGCGAAGTAGCGATTCAGACGATCGGCCCACTCCACTGTGCACACATGCGACTCACTAGCACCTGTTCTACCTTTAGGCCGTATCAAAAATCGCTGCAGATCTTTCCATGTCGTCTTACGTGAATACGTATACGAAGATAAAAAGAAGGATGACCTAGCTCAACACTGTGCACTTTTTACCGCGTTCCGCTTGGTTACATACGCCTGGCGAGTCTCTGCACACGGGTCAGCGTCACGATCAGCACGTGCCAGGTCACGCTCTCTCATCATACTACGCAGTTCATCGTTGTCAGTAAGCCACGGGGATGGCCGGTGTCTGAGCCGCACCTTAGTCAGCGGCATGTGTTTGTCCAGGGTGGGCGACCAGGCTGCTTGCCACGCGGCCCACTTGTCCTCCACCTCGCCCGACTGGCGCACCGCGGTCCAGTCCGCCAGTAGAAGCTCCAGTCGCAGCGCGTCCGGCACCAGGTTCCTAGTGGATCGGATGGTGACCTCCACCGGGCGGCGGCGCTCGCGCCTCACCGACGTCTCGGCGATGACCAGGTCATGGTCACTCCAGTCGCACGGCACGACGCAGGCCGATGTGGTGTTGTCGGTAGAGCGGACGATGATGTGGTCCAGTAGAGCTCCAGACTCGGGCCGAGTTCGGTCAACCACTATCTGTTTTAGGATCAAGTCATCCAGCGTCTGTCTATACCGTTGGACATCAGGTGCCGCGGCCTTCAGCAGATCAAAATTCGTGTCGCCCAAAACATACAGCGGTTTCCCGGTCCCCAGCACGCAGAGCAGCTGCTCCTGAAAGTCGTCCAGTACAGGGGAGATGGCGCCACTGGGAGGCTGGTAGATGGCCCCCCCGAGAGCGAATGTGACGTCACAGCACACGGTCACCCAGAGTGTCTCGAGGAGCGAGCCGCCAGATGGGACCTTTAGCCGCTCAACTCGCAATGTCTCTCGATATAAGATTGCGACTCCGCCTCCCCGCCGCTGGCGTCCATCGCGAACAGGGCGGTCCTGCCGTATCACCAGATACCCTGGGATGGCGATAAATCGGCTGTCGACCGTCTCCTGCAGCCACGTCTCGCTCACGCAGAGCAAATCAAGCCGGTGTGCGCTGATTGTCTCCATCACGTCATCCAGCGACGACATCAGCGATCTCGCATTAATATGTCCGATCCTCAGCGGCGGCCGCCGGTCCGCCCTCCCACTCTCCGCCGGCGCTATGACCGCCGGGCCCGCGCGCAGCGGCGGCTCCAGGCGGACTCGGCGGGACCCGTTCAGGGTAGGTCAGCACCCGCGGCGCCAGTACGGCCACCGCTGGGGTCGGACGACACACGGCCCTCGCCGCTCGGAGTTTACGGTGCTGGTGTCGGTGGCCGGCTCGGCATCCTCGTCGGCAGGAAGCGGCTGGATGGGATGAGAAACCTCAGAAAACGGCATCGATGATCAGGGTAGTTTTGGAGGGGAGGCAAGTATGGGCACTGCTGGATTCAGGAGCAGATTTTTCCTTGATCAGAGAGGAACTGGCAAACTCTCTGACTGGGGCTGGCGACCGGTCGATGGATCGACGGTTAGCTTCTCCCATGCTCGGGGCATCAGGGGAAATCATCAACATCCAGGGATGCAGGCAGATCGAAGTCAAAATCCAAGATGAAACATTCATATGCGACATGGCGGTGACAAGAGACCTCATTGTAGACTGGTGTTGGGGCGGGATTTCGCATGCCGGTACCACACGATTATTGACGATGAGGCAGGAGAATGCCGCATAGGGAGGCTGCGGATCCCTCTGCCGTCTTATAGCGAGGTCCGACCGAGTAGATCTAGAGTGCGGATTGTGCAGACAACAACCAGCCCACCTCGCTCGGAAGCTGTTGTGTTTGCACAAGTCGAACCGCTGAATGGGGAGCGCAGATGAGCTCAGGCACGAGCTTCCAGGGAGTAATGGAGCCAAACGAGAAGCAGCACACGGAGCACCTGTGGGTCCCACGCTTGGTAGCGGTGGTCCGCGAGGACATGGTTATTCCCATCAAGGTGGTCAACACTGGTACGAGCGAAGCCGGGTTGCTGAAGAACACAGATGTTGGAACGCTCTTCACAGTCGCACATGAAGAAGGCGATCTGTATGACATCTGCGATCAAACGGAGCAGTTGTCCAATAAACCGGTTGGCTCGCCAAATGAAGTTGTCCCAGGATTTGATGTGGAGAAATGTGACCTATCGTCGGAAGGAAAAAGAGAACTACAAGCGCTGGTGCGCGAGTTCTCAGACATCTTTAGCAAGGGTGCGGATGATATCGGGAGGACATATCTCACTCAGCACGAAATCAAAACGGGAGACGCAGCTCCAATCAAACAAAGACCCCGTCGAATCCTCCTGAAGCTGAAAAATCAAGTGAAGCAGCAACAATACTGAAATGCTAAGGGACGGTATTATCGAAGAAAGTATCAGCCCATGGTGTTCACCGATCGTGATGGTGAGGAAAAAAGACGGGAGTTACCGATTTTGTGTGGATCTGCGATCGGTCAACAGCGTCACTCATCCAGCGATGAGTGACGCATGTTGCATGTCTCATCCTCTGCCCCGAGTAGACGATGCACTCGACACACTGGCAGGAGCCAAGTACTTTTCATCTCTGCATATGGCGTCAGGAGATTGGCAGGTCGAGATAGCTCCCGAGGACAGGGAAAAGACTGCCTTCATGACAGGGAAGGTCCTCCATCAATTCAAGGTCATGGACTTCGGGCTGAAGAACGCTGGCCCAACGTTCCAGAACCTGATGGAGCTGATCCTGGCAGGCATGGACAACAAAACATGTCTAGTATACATCGACGACATCATCGTCTTCAACAGCACGGTGAAAAGTCACTTGGAAACACTGGCTGAGATGTTCCACAAGATCCGTGGCGCTGGCATGAAGCTGAAGCCCAGCAAATGTCTCCTGGGGAGGCAAGAAGTGACCTTGCTAGGGCACAAGGTCACGGCTGGCGGTATCCTGCCTGACCCAAGGAACGTGGAGAAGGTGACCAAGTGGCCACGGCCTCAAAGTGCGGATGAACTCCTGGGTTTCTTGGGCCTATGCGGTTATTACAGCCGATTCGTCAAGGGATATTCTGAGGAAACCCGGCTGTTGAGAGAAGCCGCAGAGCGAAAAGGTCCTGTGGAGTGGACGCGGCAACTCAACGATGCGTTCGAAAGGCACATGTTGACCTCAGCTCCAGTGCTGAGGTTGCCCACGTTCCGAGGAAAGTTCAGGTTGGACACTGATGCCTGCCACGCATCGGTGGGGGCAGTGCTCACCGAAACGGTAGATGGCGAAGATCGAGTGGTGGCATACGCCAGTAAGGTGCTGTCCAAGGCTGAAAAGAGATGGCCAACTTACGACAAGGAGCTGTGGGCGATTGTTTGGTCGATACGCCACTTCCACCAATACCTGGTGGGATCTACGTTCACGGTGTGCACGGATCACAAGCCGCTGAAAAACATCACCCAGTCCATCGTGGTAGAAAACGACGCAACTGGAAGAAGAGGCCGGTGGGCGGCTGAGCTCAGCTCCTATGAGTTCGAAGTCGAGGTCCGGCCAGGGACGAGCCATTGGAATGCTGATGCCCTGTCAAGAAGGCCAGCTGGAAGGGATGAGCTCGGGCAAGCCACGACACCCAAGGAGGGTGGCAAGCCGACAGAAGTGAGGCGCGAGGCGGCGGGATGCTCGGTTCCGTTCGATGGATCGAAGGAACTCGAGGATGCCGAGAGAACCCCGAATGCAACGATGCTGGGTGGCGACGACATCCCGAACCCGTGCCACCGTCTGACTGAAACGGCAGCTGCCTGTCGCGTAGCTGAGGGTCCAAAGAAGCTCACAACCATCTCGCTGATGTCAGCTTCGCCTGAGAGTCAGAAGGGTGACCCGATAGATTTCGATCAGAGGTTCGTGATGACCGATTGGAGATCGGTTCAGGAAGAAGACTGAAGTTCTGAAGTTCTCCGATGGATTCGGGATGGCCAACCCCGTCGGTTCGACGGAAGGGCAACAGGAAACTGGAAGCGTCGAATTTACGCCAGGCTCATGGAACAGATGGAAATCAGAAATCACATTCTAGGCATTGTCAGGAAGCACAACAACAAAAGTAACTTCAAAATTCTGGTACCAGAAAGCATGAAAGAAGTTCTCCATAACCTGCACAATCATGTCACGGCAGGCCACATGGGTTTCCGGAGGACCCTAGACCGAGTCATGGAAGGGTTCTACTGGCCAGGAGCGTATAGTGAGGTCCGGGACTATTGTAGATCTTGCGAACTGTGTCAGCGCAGAAATCGTCCATCACCTGCAGCGAGAGCGCCGCTGCAAACCGAGACAGTAAACAGACCGTTCGAACGTGTGGCGATGGACATCACGGAGATGCCTTACTCCAGCCAAGGGAACCGGTATGCTCTGGTGATCATGGATTATTTTTCAAAACTCGTAAAAATCTACCCCATGCCGGACCAGAAGGCGCAGACTGTCGCAGACTGTCTTCTGTTGTGGGTTTACGACCACGGTGTGCCAGAGCGCCTGCATTCAGACCAAGGACGGCAGTTCGAAGCGGCAGTGTTCCAAGAGCTGTGTAAGAGACTGGGTATCGTGAAAACCAGGACGACGCCATACCATCCAGAGAGTGACGGAATGGTAGAACGGTTCATGAGGACGCTGAAAAATTTCGTCTCAAAGTTCATGGAACCCCAGGTTGCCGATTGGGATTAAAAAGTTTGGGCAGCCGCGATGGCGTACAATTCCGCAAAGCATGAAACAACACAGCATTCTCCCTACTTTCTGGTCAATGGGCAAGAAGCCCGCCTCCCTGCAGATGCGATGCTTCGTCCATCAACACCTCTGGTTGAGGTCCGGAGTTTCGTGGAAGATCGGTCGAGGGCTCTACGGAGAGCTTTCGAGGATGTGCGTGCTAAATCAAGGAAAGCAGCAATGCAGACGAAAGAGCAGTACGACTAAAAGGTGCACGATACGCGATACAACGTGGGAGATGAGGTGTGGGTGACGGACCCAACGGCTGCGGTGGAGGAAAGCCGAAGCTAGGTCTTCCGTACAAGGGACCAGTAACAATCGTGGAAACCTACGGTGAACAGAGCGGGGTGCACAAGGTGCAAGGAAAGGGCGACAAGACGTCGAACGTGCACCACAACAGGTTGAAACCTGCTTTTTCCAGCAGGATTTTCCGGAGGAATCGGGGACATGAAAGGGGATCATCCGTGACAGAGAAGCCCGAACACGGTGGTCGGATGGCTGATGGCTCAGCATCTCGACATAGTAATAGAGTCCGTTCTGACAAGCAGAGAACGCGGTTGCCTCAGAGCAGACACGTGTCAGCGTACGAGGAAACTGAGGACGGCAACTTCGATATGGGGTCTGAAAGGGAGGAACTAGACCTAACCAGGGCGCGGGAAGCCAGAACGCGCAGCCCTGGCTCCATGCCAACATCACATCAGTAAAACGTGCCTAGTAGTAGCCATTCAGATACGTCAGCTCAGTCCCGAGCGGGTGCAGAGGGAGTACGAGAGGTAGACTTCTGAAATTGACGATTATTACAGAACACGGTCAGGTAGGGTAGTTAAACCGCCTCAGCGCTAACAGTCATTGCACGCTGTGTTTTGTTGTGAAGTGCGAGGCCCGGAGCGGATCAGGCTAGGCTTTCCCGGTTCCCATGTAAACCTGAAATATAATTTTGTGCTAGAATATGTTGTATGAGTGTCAGTGATTGGACATGGAACCGAAGGCATCCATGAGGTTAAAGTTTCAGATGGCGAACTGCGGTGCCGAAGTCGCTGCGCTGAGGGCAGAGGTGGCCGAATTGCGGAAGGAGCTGGCCGCCTCTAAGGCCGAGCGGAGGCCAGATGTTCAGACCGGGACACCGTCTCACCCACATGCTGCGGCGGAAGCGAGTCGTGGGAGGCGGGACTAGGCAGCAGGACGGGGGAGTAACGTCCTGGTTCGGGAGGGATATGATCCACGTCTCTCCGGAGGGTTACCGGAAGATCCGAGACCAAAGTGTTCCCCACAAGCTTCCTGCGGGTCGAGTAGGCGGGCTGTTTAGGGGGCGTGCAGAGAGATCGGCCGGTAGCGTCGGCGGTCTTGCCCACAACACCTGAAGTGCAAAGTCTGAAGTGCAAATTGTTCACAAGCGTTAATGTTATTCGTTGTGTTCCGCGGTGTTCTTAGGTTAGCTATGCTCATGAGTTCACACTTTGGTTTTG
The DNA here is from genome assembly GCA_036785665.1 of Chirona hameri. NCBI lineage: Eukaryota > Metazoa > Arthropoda > Thecostraca > Balanomorpha > Balanidae > Chirona > Chirona hameri. Next base: position 109,665 of record JAXIVJ010001808.1, read on the forward strand.
ACTGTTGGATTATGAGGACACACTGTTTCTATTAAAGGGAAATAATGACCTTTTCCCACAAAAATGGAGTTAGCACTTGACATCGCCAGACGAGACCAAAATATATTGTAAATTCATCACATTTTGCATGAAAACTTTCCTACCGAAAGATATTTCAAGTTAAAGTTGATAAGCGTTCCACACTTCTAACGATCGGTACTTGCAAGTACTTTTGGTCCTCATCAAACTGCGGGCTTTTCCCGTATTGCTTTTTTACGCAATGGAGTGGAAAATATATTGTGCGTTCTGCTTGTTGTGATTATATGCCCGGCGATCTTCTCAAACTAACAGCGATTGGAAAAAGTGGCAATAAAATCGGAAGCTCGTCGAAGCACATCAACGGCGGCATAGTTAGTGGTTGCGACCCTCAATTTTTGAAAATCGATTCATTTGTTTTCAACATTAGAAGTTTTGTATAATTTGTCTGTGGCTGTATATAACACTATGCTTTATATTATCATGAAAAATAATAATTTTCCCCAAAAAAACTAACACAAAATAACACAAAACTGGCAATTAAATCGGAAACTCATCGATGCACATCGACGGCGACCTATTTAGCGTCGGCGATTTGTTTACAAAGTCATTGTCATGCTTCTCGGCGGAATTAACCATTGTGGCGAGGGGTTCCTGATTAGTATACCAAAGTCCCGTAGCAGGCTTTGTTAATGACGTCACTGGTGCCATTCTTGTTAGCATTAAAAAATATATATCTGATTTTGAGTTGAAAGCTAATTAAAGACTTATTCAAATTATTTTTTTTAAGTTTGAATTTTCTTGTTAATCATTATTAAAGGTATTGTATCACTGTATTTCATAGTAGTTGACACTTCAGAAACTTATGACGTAATAATATTGTATCCAACATGCATTTCCCTCGCCTTTTGCTATTGTGGCGCAGTGCCGAGTGCTTTGCAAATACTTGCTTGCCTGCCTGGGGTTCAAATCATTCCGCCCTTATTTCATTCGAGTTGGTATAGTTTGCATGTTGTTGTTACTCATGACTTATACTGATAGTCAGTCATGCATCACGGATGCTTCACGGATTGCTTCACGGATCAGTTTGATCAGAAACGTCACAGAGCCTCCAAAAATGACGCACTCGATGTTAACAATGGTAGGGAAGGACGAATTTGTCAATGACCTTCATGAAGCACACAAGGTACTTGTTTGGTGTTTTTCCAAACTTACAACTTTGAATTTGGGAATAATTTGATTTAATTCTTAAATTTAAATAAAATAATTTTAAACCATAACGGTAGCCTAATAAATTGTTGCTAACAAAATCAAAAGGTCATTATTTCCCTTTAAGGGGAGGATGTAGCGTAGAATATTGCTTTATACTACGGGCCCGCGTCGCCGGCCGTGTATGGCGCGGGCCTGACCGCCGGACCAGCGGACCGGCGCGGCCTGGGGCGGGGAGCGGCGCAGGACGAGAGGGAGGGTCAGTCGTGACCAGCCGTCTGCCACGAGCGGACTAAACGCAGAGTAAGCGAAGGCAGCCTTTGGAGGAAGCGGCGGAAGCGACTCAACATAACCTACAAATCTGGGTACTCTATAACATTTTTAGTCTTTCTACAGCTAATTTAAAAGTAACATTAATTAGGAAAAAACCTGTATAATTGATTTTGAGTTTATCCTCTTATCTCTGTTCAGTGTTCATCCCGCAGCATAGGTGATTTCCCTCCCCAGCTTCAAAGTTTATTCATAGGTGATTCCCCTCCCAGCTTCAAAGTTCATTCATAGGTGATAAAAAAATTTTCGCATGAAGTCATACTATATTATCAATAAGTTGGTACGCATTATTATAATGTGCACGATATTATATATTGTATAGTGCATCAAAAGCTTGATTTGGGGCCTTTAACTACTTTGATGGTTAGGTTTGCCTATTGACAATTTTAGATAACCTGGCGTGATCTCGAACTTTTTGACTGAGATAGACGTCCTGTTCTTGACTTTTCCATTTGCATGGCGTATGCTGACTGCAGTAAATAAGTAGAAAGGGTTCGCAAACACTCATCGTACAGGTGCATGTACATATCGCCGCTAACCATGGGAGCACGGTCCCCTGGGCGATGCCGCTAACCCTGGGAGCACGGTCCCCTGGGCGTTGCTCCCCGTACCACATTTGGGCCTGGTGAACCAATGCAAGGGTTCACATTACCGCTTCCTTTGCGCATGAAACCTGTGCCATTGGTTCATATTTTGACAGATCACAGGCAAATTATTGCGTTTAACGACAAACGTAATGCTGCTTCGATACCAAGCATACATATCAAGAAATACGGCAAATACCTTAGTGCAAGTGTTACCCTAATGCTAAGTTTTCTGGCCTTTCTCGCGAAGCTGAACTATGTACCTAATTAAAATCGCGTCGCAAAACAGCTGACCGTAAGTACCGCTCTCCATTCGGCACTATGAGTACACGCTCCTGCCATGACGCGTCCCTTACAGTCAGATGGTAGTTGCTGTTCAGTTCCCACGCCTACAACCCTGCATCATAAGAACTTCGTACATTTCGTGGGCGACACAGTGCCCGATGTTTGGGTGTGGTGAAACGTTGCAAATCCTGAGCACGACCGACAGCATGGCGGATTGAATGAACCTCGGATATCACTTACCACTTACCACTTACCACTTACCAGTTACTTGTCGGCCGGCCTCACGGGCAAGCAGCTTCAGCCGATGGCTGGATGTTCTGCATTTCGACGATATAGGCGATCTGCTGCCATTATGTACTAATGAATTGTGACTGACATATAATTTTCCTCGAGCTGATGATTATTCCGCATTTCTTGTCGTTGCCCGTGCCTGACCAACAGTCATTATTCTGCAGCAATTAGGAATTGGAACGTTTTACAATCAAGATGCGACATCGTGAATTGTTTAAAAATACCAAGTCCATTCAGAGGCGTAGCCAGGGGGTGCAAATGGTGCTCATGCACCCGGGAGATTTTGCCGGCCCCCCTATGCCCGGCTGCAACCATACGGCCTGGCGGCCTTCATTTTATGTTGATGTAAAATACCATGAGAGAAGCAGATCCAAAGCCCTTTCACAGAATACAAGGACCCTCCTAGTTTGTCAGAGAGCCCTATGATAAGGAGGAAGAACCCTTTCGAGGGCCCTCTCAGGCCTGGAATGGGCCATCAGACCTGACATGAGCCCTCTCCAAGGGCGTATCCAAGGGGGTATCCGGGACACCCGCGAGACCCCCTTGAGCTGAGGGGCCCATTTTATTTTTGTCTTAGGGGTCCTAAGGGGTTTTAGGGGCCCTTTGCTGGCCAGAAGTACCCTCAGTCGACCTGAAGGACAATCGGTCGACCCGTGGGGGGGGGGCTCAGTCGGCCTGAAGGGGCCCTCAGTCGGCCTGAGGGGGCCCTCAGGCGCCCTGAAGGGGCCCTCAATCGGCCTGAGGGGGCCCGCAGTCGCCCTTAGGGGTCCTCAGTCAACCTGGGGGGCCGTCAGTCGGCCTGAGGGGCCCTCAGTCGGCCTGAAGGGCCCCTCAGTCGGCCAGAAGGGCCCCTCATTCGGCTTTAGAGGCCATCAGTCGGCCTGAGGAAGCACTCAGGCGCCCTGAAGGGGCCCTCAGACGGACTGAAGGGACACTCAGTCGGCCTGAGGGCCCTCAGTCGGCCTGAGTTAGTCTGAGAGGACCCTCAGTCGGCCTTAGAGGGCCCTCTGTCGCCCTGAAGGGCCTTCAGTCGGCCTGAGTTAGTCTAAGGGATCCTCAGTCGGCTTTAGGGGCCCTCAGTTTACCTGATTTAGTATGAGGGGACCCTCAGTCGACCTTAGGGGGCCCTGAGTTGCCTGACGGGCCCTCAGTCGGCCTGAAGGGCCCTCAGTCGCCCTGCAGGGGCCCTCAATCGGTCAGAGTTAGTCTGAGGGGACCCTCAGTCGGCCTAGGGGGCCCTCAGTGGCCTGAGGGGGCCCTCAGTCGACCTGAGGGGGCCCCTCAGTCGTTCTGAGGGGGGGCCTTCGGCCTGAGGGGCCCTGAGTCGGACTAAGGGGCTCTCAGTCGGCCCGAAGGGCCCAGTCAGCCTGAGGGGCACTCAGTCGGTCTGAGAGACCCTTAGTCGTCCTAGGATAGCCCTTGGATGGCCTGAGGGACCCTCGGTTGGCCTGAGATGGCCCTCGTCTGGTTTGAGGGTGCCCTTGGTTTACATGAGGTTGCCCTCGGACTGCCTGAGTCCTGAGGGGCCTTCTGTCGTTCTGAGGGACCGCCACTCCTCAGTCGGCCTGAGAGGCCATTGGTCGTCCTAGGATGGCCTTCGGATGGCCTAAGGAGACGCTTGGTCGGCCTGAGATGGCCCTCGGCCGGCTTGAGAGGGCCCTCAGTCGGCATGAGGGTGCCTTCGGTCTGCCTGAAGGGCCCACATTCGGCCTGAGATGGACCTTGTTCGGCCTGAGATGAACCTTGGACAGTCCAAATGGCCCTCAGTCGTCCTGAGGGAGCCCTCGGTCGGCTTGAGGGGCCCTTGACCGGCTGATGGGCCATTCGGTCGACTCAAGGGGTCTTCGATCGGCCTTAGGGTGGTGCCCTCAGCCGCCCCTAGGGGACTTCGATCGCCCTGAGGTAGCCTTTGGTGGGCCTGAGTGGACTTCGGTCGGCCTGAGGGTGCTCTCGGTAGGTTTGAAAGGCCTTCAGCCGGCCTAAGGGGCCCTGAACCGGCCTGCAAAAAAAAAACGCTCTGTCAGCGTGAGGGACCCTCGTTCAAACTGTGGCGTCCTCGGTCGGCCTTAGATCGCCCTTGGCCAGTCTATGGGGATCCCTGCTAGCCGCTAGGCCCTTAAAGACCGATCTTCCAAGACATCGGTGGGCCCAACAGACCCATAGAGGCATGGGTGGAGCTTTTGCAAGAAAGTTGGTGGGACAAAATGTAATTTTGCTTGGTTGTTTTGCTTGGTTGAGTTGAAAATGACCATTTAATGCCGGATGACCTCCAAATCTGACAGTTGGTGGAGCAAAACACAAAGTTGGTGGGGCAGTGGCCCTACCATTTGAATAGGGAACTCCACCCGTGCATAGAAGTCTCTTTTAAGCCAGATCAGAACCGTTTGAACCTTCAGGATACTTTCCCTTCCTTCAAATCACGACTTAAAAACATGTCGGATCTGAGATTAACTTTTGATTTTCATTATTTACCCCCGCGCTCAACAACGCATTTGCATTATTTACCCAACCCCCAGCACAACATGTGTTTCTCTAGGGTAGGGTAAAAGGGCCCTCAGTCTTGGAAAGGGGCCCTGACGCTCTGGGGGCCCATAAAACTGGCCGCGGGTACTACCTTGGCGAAATCCTGGGTACGCCTATTGGCCTCTCGGCCCTGGAATTGGCCCAAATGCCGGATATTTATGGAGCCTGTCCCCCCGCCCCACCCTGTGACGGGCCCCCCGACCGGATGCACCTGTCTCGAAAAATGCTGGCTATGCCCCTGAGTCCATTTATATGAAATATGTATTGCATTTAAATGTAATCGGCTCAATTGTAACAATTAAGTATGTCAGATACAATTGTCATGACACGGTAGAGAGATAGATAGTCTACATTGTAACAAAAAACGTGAGAAATATTCGAAATATTGTCTAATTGACAATGTAAACTATCCATCTCTCTATCGTGTCATGACAATTGTATCTGACATACTTAATTATTACAATTGAGCCGATTACATTTAAATGCAATACATATTTCATATAAATGGACTCCGGGGCATAGCCAGCATTTTTCGAGACAGGTGCATCCGGTCGGGGGGCCCGTCACAGGGGGGGGGGGGACAGTCCCCATAAATATCCGAAACGGCATCGTGATCGCAGAAACGACACTCAGACGGGAGCGCCGCCGTCCGACCGAGATCACAGTAAGATCAACAAGATATCTCGAGCCGGACGCGCTGTGCCTGGACCTGCTCCTGTCTGACTGGGCCGCAGTACACGGCGCGACCGAGCCGGCAGCTAAGTGGAGCGCCTGGCTGGGGGTGTGGACACCCGTGATGGGCCGCCACATGCCAACGATCAGCATAAACCTCGACACCCGCCGTGCCCGTGGTTAAATGACAATGACAGTGTGCGTGCTCTTATGCGGGAGAGAGACCTGTCCCCCGCTGCACAACGCGGGGACCCTACACCAGAGACAACTGCCGACTACAAAACGTGCCGAAACATCGTCAAAGGTGCTTTGTGTCGCGCAAAATCGGATTTTTCATGACATCATATCGGTACTCGTGGAAAACTACGTGGAAAGACATTCGGCGTTTCTTGATCGCACCGAAGGGAAGGGTAACATCAGTTACCCCCGTCGCCAGCACAAGCGGGTGGGCAGATAAGCTAAACGGCTACTTTGCCTCAGTGGGGCCGGGGGTTGCGGCGGCGTTAGACGCGGCCCAGCGCGAGTCGGAGCCCCTCCCCCGCGCCCGCCGTGTGCCTATCGCGTCCACCCGGCTACGTTGCCTGAGCTCTCCGCAGCACTGAAGCGAATGTCATCATCTGGAGCCTGCGGAGAGGACGGCGTGACCATCAGCATGTTGCGTATGACCTGGCCTGTGATTGGACCGCATGTTCTCGATGTCGTGAACGCGTCGCTTGTGTCAGGAGTGCTGCCGGAGGAGTGGAAACGAGCTACAGTGGTTCCCATCCATAAGTCCGGGAGCACGACAGAACCGAGCAATTACCGCACAGTCTCTATACTTCCTGTAGTAGCGAAATTAGCCGAGAGCGTTGTATGCTCCCAACTTCTAGAATACCTGCTGTCACACTCAATTCTCACAGACGTGCAACATGGTTTCCGGCCGGGGCGCTCCACAGAGTCGGCGATGCTGGACGCTGTCGGTTACCTGATGGACAGCATGGACAGAGGTCAGATTGGGTGTCTAACTACAGCTGACACCTCGAAGGCCTTTGACAGCGTCCAGCATCCCCGACTGCTGGAGAAGCTTGCGTGGTATGGCATACAAGACCACTGGTTCCGTGACTGGCTTGGGGATCGATATCAGAAGGTTAGGGGCGGGGAAACATCATTACCAATCACTTATGGCGTGGTTCAGGGGTCGCTGCTGGGACCAATCCTATTTTTAATTTGCACACGATTTGCCGTCTTACCTCAATGATAGTAAAATTGTAATGTACGCCGACGACGTGCAGTTCCTCCATCAGGGAGAGACCCGACATGTCCTAGACCTTCAGAGCGGGGTGGAGCACACGGTAAACGTAGCACAGCGATGGTTCATGGCAAACAGTCTCAAAATTAATCCCACAAAGACCGACCTAGTGCTTATAAAGTCCAAAAGATGCCAAATGATACACAATTTTTCTGTCCGATTTGGCGAAGCTCAAATTCATCCATCGGCCACTGTTAAAGTTCTCGGGGTTATGGTCGACAGTAATCTCACATTAGAATCGCAAGTCTCATCAGTTATACGCCGATGCTACGCGACGATGGGGGGACTAGCAAAATTGGCTCGCTCACTTCCGGAAGAGGTAAAGAAAATGATCATTGAGGCTTTAGTTTTTCCCCATCTATCATATTGCATTCCAGTTTGGGTCGGCTGTGGCATAATCCAAAAACACCGAATCCAAAAGGTGATAAATCACTATGCGCAAATTGTCAAGGGCGCGAGACGTTCCGCCCACGTATCACAGATGATGTTGCGCGAACTGAAGTGGCCGAGAGTGGATGACTTGGTGGCAAAGCGCGACTTAGCCATCATGCACTGGCTGCTGTTCAATGACTAGGCGCCGGCTAGTCTAAGCGAGCGTGTACTGTACCGTGGAAACGTGTCGGCTAGGGAGACGCGAGCGACCGACGCCGGTCAGCTGCAGATACCGCGGGTACGCACTGAGCATGCTCGGAAATTTTCCCATTTCCGTGCCGCAGATCAGTGGAACAACGCACCCACAGTAGTCAGGGAAGCTAGGACCGCCGCAAAGTGTCGGTAGAACAGCCAGACAGTGGCTACTCGAATCAGACCAGTGACGAAAACGAGTATGTACTCCTGTCGCCTTGTATGTCGCCTTGTAATGACTGAAGCATCTTTAGGATTGTATCGCCCTCATGTGTTTATATTTTACGATTGTGATCGCCTGTAACTTGACGCTAAGACGTAAAAGCCACGTTGAGTGGAGCGCTTTAAGAAATAAATGATGATGATGATGATGATAGTAAAGTTAGGGTACCGAGCGTTGATACCGTTTTCAGTCGACTTGTCAGTGCAACATGTTTTGCAAGCATGCAACATGCAATAGATGGAGCTTGTATCAGCCAGATTTACATTTTGAACGATACGTATATTGTTCGGCAATGTGTCGTGATAATGTGTTAACACGCGCACTGCCGGGGTTCGCGCCAACCACGAACTGCTGGGGGGGGGGGGGGGGGGGTGATTTCCACACACACCTAAGATCTCGAAAACCACGCAACGTAGCGACAAGCGAAAAGCAGCGTTAGATAGCGGGAAACAATCTCTATCGAAATTAGATGGTCCTTTTCTAGGTAAGATCAATATTGAGGTCACCAGAGGTCACCAAAGGTCAAACTTTGGCTATATATATGAGTGTCCTTAATAAAAAACCGTCTGTATCTCGATAACGAAAATAGCTAGTGACGCGTGACAAAACTTTTCGGAAGAGAATTGAATTTGCTGTCGCTAGAGTTTCATCAGAGTTGACCTAAGATCAATGGTTAGGTCGGCAGAAGCCATTGAATTTGAAACATTCTTAAAATCGTTGAATTGTTTTTAAGGAATAACTTTTGACAGAAGCATGATAGAATCAAACGTATTTCACCGTTGTGTTTGTCTCGTCGAGATGCATGTAATTATATTTTGGGTGACCTAGTTAGGTCGTATAAAAAATTACCTGGCCTGAGGTCAGATCAATATCAGGTCAAGGTCAAATCTTACATCAGTTGATTCGTCTCGACAAGCCGAATACAATGGTAAAATTCCCATTGTTCTGAAAGAAAACCCATACGTGACCAGAGGGGTCACCTGAGTTGACCTCGTAGAGGTCAAAGAACAGAAATGTGACATAGCGCTTTGCATTTGGCACAATAATCTGGTGAAAACTGGTCAAATTTAGCCATTTGCTATGGATTTATACGTGTTTTCATTTTCCCCATTGACTTATAATGGGGAGGTCACAAATCGACCTAACCCTAGGTCACCGATATAACCAAATCGAGACAAACGAATTGAAGGTACGTATCACCTGATGACATCCTGTGAGTGTCAAACCGTTTGGTCAATCACTTTGGCTGTGGTACGACCGCAAACTTTTCGAAGGTGGGGTCACTTAACTTGACCTGGTGACCTGATCTGAAATGTCCCGAGGTCAAACATTTTACACCATGTGGTAATTGATGCTCAAACAGCTATGCCAAATATGGCGGCGCTGCACGCCGTCGTTTCCCCGCTATTCATGAAAAACCGGAGGGGGCGGAAATCAACGTGGCAGTGCGCGTGTTAATATGTCGTTACGTTCACAGTTTCATACAGAACACACTAAGCAATTTTCGCAGTCGCGCAGCTTCCGCCAAACGCCGAAGTTTCATTTTCACTCTTCTTCCGCTTCTCGTCACCTACAGTCTACACGACCTCCACTCTACTCAGCATACTCTAGTATGGACATATATACCTACTGAGTGTCTCACTTGACTTCCCTGCCTTAATTGCTCTGCTTCCGCTGAAGGAAGCCATCACGCTCTGCAGTATCCGACAAGCGGTAATGGCTGTCTCAGTTGTCTCAGTTACCTCCATCTCAGTTGTCTCCGCCTCAGTTGTCTCCGTCTCAGTTTTCTCCTCCTCAGTTGTCTCCGTCTCCGTTGTCTCCTCCTCAGTTGTCTCCGTTTCAGTTACCTACATCTCAGTTGTCTCTTCCTCAGTTGTCTCCTCAGTTGTCTCCACCTCAGTTGTCCCGTCTCAGTTGTCTTGTCTCAGTTGTCTCCTCCTCAGTTGTCTCCTCCTCAGTTGTCTCCGCCTCAGTTGTCCCGTCTCAGTTGTCTCCGCCTCAGTTGTCCCGTCTCAGTTGTCTCCTCCTCAGTCGTCTCCGTCTCAGTTGTCTCCTCCTCAGTTGTATCTGCCTCATATATCCCGTCTCAGTTGTCTCCGCCTCAGTTGTCCCGTCTCAGTTGTCTCCCCCTCTCAAGCTCTCCATCACGTTGTCTGGTACTCTGTACGTGGTGATGGGTGACTGGTACAGCTGGTTCTGGGTGCTGGCTTCCGGCATTGAATCCAGGTCCCGCTGGAACTTGGCGTACTCGCGCCGATCGGCCAGGTAGGTGAAGAGACGCCAGAGAAGCAGGGTACCCAGACCGACGGCCACCACAGCGCCCACTGTGCCGAGGACTATGGCCAGGACGTCCACCTCGTAACACTCCTGTAACATACACAGGACACGGTCAGGTCAGGTGTCACACGGACGTCACGCGGGCACAGCATCGGGTCGCGCCGGACTCAGACGCAGACACGGTCAGGTCAGGTGTCACACGGATGTCACGCGGGCACAGCATCGGGTCGCGCCGGACTCAGACGCAGCCACGGTCAGGTCAGGAGTCACACGGATGTCACGCGGGCACAGCATCGGGTCGCGCTGGACTCAGACGCAGCACTTGATAGGATCATAAAATGGAAATGAGTACGCGTAGATACGTAGCTATGAAAGAATGTATCACTGTGTAATGTGTGGTTTATGGTGGCGTTAAGCGCAAACGATAAAGATCTTTCGGTTAGTGCGGGCGACTTAACGTTGAGTAGTCAAATCTATTACTTTGTTTGGGGTTGGAATCAACCCAAAATATATAGGTACAAACGTTTCGCGTGCAAAACGTATGTGTCTAACCGATTGCACGAAAGAAGTGTTCATCACAATAAAGGGGATCGGATTACATCAAGCGTTTGTACAGAATGTGAACGCCGTAAAGTTAACAAATATTGCAGTAGCCGTCTGCCCAAAGCTGCAAACGTTTGTATTGTACCTTTGTTTTGAGAACGTTGATGATGTTTCTGCCGTTATCATCCGAGTAGTACTGGAATCGGTAGAAGCAGCCATCCACAGCGTCTTGGAACCGACACACGGTCCCGTCTTCTGGCGCAGCTGCATGGAGAAAACGACACTCATTGATCAGTAATGGCATGACTGTCGATCAATAAGAAAACGACACTCATTGATCAGTAATGGCATGACTGTCGATCAATAAGAAAACGGCACTCATTGATCAGTAATGGCATGACTGTCGATCAATAAGAAAACGACACTCATTGATCAGTAATGACATGACTGCCGATCAATAAGAAAACGACACTCATTGATCAGTAATGACATGACTGTCGATCAATAAGAAAACGACACTCATTGATCAGTAATGGCATGACTGTCGATCAATAAGAAAACGACACTCATTGATCAGTAATGGCATGACTGTCGATCAATAAGAAAACGACACTCGTTGATCAGTAATGACATGACTGCCGATCAATAAGAAAACGACACTCATTGATCAGTAATGGCATGACTGTCGATCAATAAGAAAACGACACTCATTGATCAGTAATGACATGACTGCCGATCAATAAGAAAACGACACTCATTGATCAGTAATGGCATGACCGTCGATGAATAGCTGTCGATGAATATGACAAAACAAAATGATAGCTTCTGTCCTATTTTGACTCTTTCCCTTAACCCTCGCCCTACGGGGGGGCTGACAGCCCCCTGAAGTTTTTCTTGAATAACTTTTTACACATGCGATGCATATTTCAGAAATTTTTGGTAGCTGAGTTTACAATAATTATACGTATGTTTTTTTAAAAAATAATTGATATTGGTTAAGTAGTTTCGGAGATAATCATGCTTTGATGAGGTCATGTTGGTAAAAAAATGATAAATATTTGAAAAATCGTAGAAAACAGAGTTTTAAAGCAAACTACAAACGCAATGCAACAAAGATACAAAATGGCATTCTCTTTCAAATGGCAATCTCAGATTTTCAAACTTTTTGGTTTTTGACCCCTAAAATAAATAATAAAAACTTCTTTTTTTGTGAAAAATCCCCACAAAATAATTTTTCAAAGATATTAGAAAACCCCGAATATATGTGAGAGAACTGCGTATGAACAATATCCATACCAAATTTGAAAGCAATATCTTCATTTTTGACTGAGTGATGGCTCCCTAAGTGTAAGAAACTGATGACAAATTTAAAATTAAAAAAAAAAATTACTCCTTTTTGACAAGATACGAACAAATAATTACCTTGTTTGTATTTTTGAGCTAAAACTGGTTTAGTAACATACCTTTTATTTACATTTATCCATTTCTAATTTTGAGGTTTTCTGAAGAGCAAAATCGCTGTTCTGGACGTGGTAAATACGAGGTCATTCACTTGACCTGGAAGGTCGCCCGTTGACCTGAAACCTAAAAATCGCATACTGTTATATTCCCCTCATGACAGGCAACATGACAGGCACCGCATTGCTCTAAGTTGCTTGGTTTGGAAGTTAACAGGGGGGCCTGTCAGCCCCCCGTAGGGCGAAGGTGAAAAAGCTCCAGTAGGGCTTTTTCACCTTCGGGTTAATGGGAAATAAGGACATTTTGCCACACACAAAAAAATGGAGTTAGCACTTGAAATGGGAAGAAGAACTCAAGTTGTAAGTCAATCGAATCACATTTTGCATTAAAAAAAATACCTAGTCGAAGTCATTTTAAGTTAAAGTTGATAAGCGTTCCACGCTTATAAGTTATAACGGTCGGTACTCAGCAAGTATTCGGTAACGAATTCACTGTCCGAGCTAAAATTAGCCTCCCTACGCATTGTTATTTATTAAGAAGGTATGTACTATGTTTCCTGCACTCTATCTTTTGAGAATATGTACCAAACTTTAATGAACAATCAACAAGCATTTGAAAAAAGTGAATTGAAATTTGTAGCCTCGGACGGCGACCTATTTAGTGTTCTCGATTCATTTTTAAACAATAAATGAGATGTTGTTCCATTAATTTTTAACATACAGATATGCAATACATTACAATGCACACATGAAACATTGACCTGAACGGTTCCATAATAAATCAATAAACATTTCAGAAAACCGCGATGCATTCGGCGGATTAACTTGGCCGCCTACGACGACGTATTTAGTGTATGCGATTTGTTGAGAGGTAATTCAACGAGAGGTATTCAACGTTGAACAGATTGAAACAAAAGCATCAGATCAGATATGTCGCGCTTCCAAATGTGGAAGGAAAACACCAATCATGAACTCCGAAAGAAGCATACGTACTTTTTTAAAGCAATTTCTCAAACAATAATTTTCGAACTCGAAAAAGTTGTGATTTCATTTATCAAATGAGACGCGATCAATTTAATACCATGCATGTTTCATACAATAATGCAGAAAAATCGATCAAAAGGTCCGTATTTCCCTTTAAAGCATGATATTAACGTGTCAACTTACAATGATAAATTAGCCGTTGACCGTGTAAGTAGAATAGGTCGTCAGTATAACTGTGACAGCATCTTTAAAACTGCCGGAACTGCCATATTTCCACAGCTATTAATTATTCCGTCACATCAAGCAGACGGCATATTACACTCTAAGTCCGAGGAGCACCAAGCAAAAATTGTCCACACAGACGAAACAACCAATGAACGTCTTTGATCTCATGACCGGTAAGACCAATACAAATTTTCACATTGAAGGCCTTTTGAATCAAAACATCATCATGATAGCATTCAAGTCCCTTTAACCCGCGTCGTGCCGGGGAATGGAAGGAGGGTGAGACCCCCCCCCCCCCTAAGGTTGTTCGAGGATAGCGGGAAAATGGCGGCGCTCAAGTGCCGTTTTTGGCACAGCTGTTCGAGCCTCAATTACTCATATTATGTCAGAAATTGACCTCGCGTCATCTCAGGTCAGGTCACCAGACCAGGTCACGTGACCCCATCTCCAAAAAAGTTTGCGTTCGTACCACAGTCACAGTTGTTGGATGATCGGTTCTACACTTACAAGATTTAATAAGGTCATATATATATATATATATATATATATATATATATATATATATATATATATATATATATATATATATATATATATATATATATATATATATATATATATATATATATATATATATATATATATATATATATATATATATATATATATATATATATATATATATATATATATATATATATATATATATATATATATATATATATATATATATATATATGATATATATATATTATATATATATATATATATATATATATATATATATATATATATATATATATATATATATATATATATATATATATATATATATATATATATATATATATATATATATATATATATATATATATATATATATATATATATATATATATATATATATATATATATATATATATATATATATATATATATATATATATATATATATATATATATATATATATATATTATATATATATATATATATATATATATATATATATATATATATATATATATATATATATATATATATATATATATATATATATATATATATATATATATATATATATATATTATATATATATATATATATATATATATATATATATATATATATATATATATATATATATATATATATATATATATATATATATATATATATATATATATATATATATATATATATATATATATATATATATATATATATATATATATATTTATATATATATATATATATATATATATATATATATATATATATATATATATATATATATATATATATATATATTATATATATATATATATATATTATATATATATATATATATATATATATATATATATATATATATATATATATTATATATATATATATATATATATATATATATATATATATATATATATATATATATATATATATATATATATATATATATATATATATATATATATATATACTATATATATATATATATATATATATATATATATATATATATATATATATATATATATATATATATATATATATATATATATATATATATATATATATATAATATATATATATATATATATATATATATATATATATATATATATATATATATATATATATATATATATATATATATATATATAGATATATATATATATATATATATAATATATATATATAGATATATAGATAGATAGATAGATAGATAGATAGATAGATAGATAGATAGATAGATAGATTAGATAGATAGATAGATAGATAGATAGATAGATAGATAGATAGATAGATAGATAGATAGATAGATAGATAGATAGATAGATAGATAGATAGATAGATAGATAGATAGATAGATAGATAGATAGATAGATAGATAGATAGATAGATAGATAGATAGATAGATAGATAGATAGATAGATAGATAGATAGATAGATAGATAGATAGATAGATAGATAGATAGATAGATAGATAGATAGATAGATAGATAGATAGATAGATAGATAGTAGATAGATAGATAGATAGATAGATAGATAGATAGATAGATAGATAGATAGATAGATAGATAGATAGATAGATAGATAGATAGATAGATAGATAGATAGATAGATAGATAGATAGATAGATAGATAGATAGATAGATAGATAGATAGATAGATAGATAGATAGATAGATAGATAGATAGATAGATAGATAGATAGATAGATAGATAGATAGATAGATAGATAGATAGATAGATAGATAGATAGATAGATAGATAGATAGATAGATAGATAGATAGATAGATAGATAGATAGATAGATAGATAGATAGATAGATAGATAGATAGATAGATAGATAGATAGATAGATAGATAGATAGATAGATAGATAGATAGATAGATAGATAGATAGATAGATAGATAGATAGATAGATAGATAGATAGATAGATAGATAGATAGATAGATAGATAGATAGATAGATAGATAGATAGATAGATAGATAGATAGATAGATAGATAGATAGATAGATAGATAGATAGATAGATAGATAGATAGATAGATAGATAGATAGATAGATAGATAGATAGATAGATAGATAGATAGATAGATAGATAGATAGATAGATAGATAGATAGATAGATAGATAGATAGATAGATAGATAGATAGATAGATAGATAGATAGATAGATAGATAGATAGATAGATAGATAGATAGATAGATAGATAGATAGATATAGATAGATAGATAGATATATAGATATATAGATATATAGATATATAGATATATAGATATATAGATATATAGATATATAGATATATAGATATATAGATATATAGATATATAGATATATAGATATATAGATATATAGATATATAGAATAGATATATAGATATATAGATATATAGATATATAGATATATAGCTATATAGATATATAGATATATAGATATAGATATATAGTATATAGATATATAGATATATAGATATATAGATATATAGATATATAGATATATAGATATATAGATATATAGATATATAGATATATAGATATATTAGATATATAGATATATAGAATGATATAGATATATAGATATATAGATATAG